>APFE030812766.1:41306-53232 GCA_000404065.3 Pinus taeda | reverse complement strand
ATGTTTAAAGAAGGTTATAGGTGACAAGCTCCCAGTTCAAACAATATTGCCAGAACTTGACGAGGAAGGAAAAATTATATTGGAACCGGAAGCAGTCACAGAAACAAGAGCTAGACAGCTATGAAATCGATCAATTTCTGATTATCTCATCAAGTGGAAGAACTTATCCGCTGAAGATTCCACATGGGAGGACGAGAATTTTATACAGAAGCATCCAGAGCTACTCAAGCATTGAGGACAACACTTTTTTGAAGGAGAGGGGCATGTTAGGTCCCTATAATACTAGTGATTACCCCATTGCTATTGTAGTGGTATCCTTTATTAATATTGTTGTGCCCCAATTGTCCCCATATTGGCTATTATTAGTGCCCAAGAATCCCTCTATTGTTAATTTTGTGCCTTTTATAATATTATTGTAGGTTGCCTAGTTTATTGTGACTCCTTAGACTCCTATATATAGAAAAGAGGTTTTGTCATTTGAATCATCAAAGAATCATTCATTTGTGTAATGTAAAGGAGGTTGCCCCTTCGAAGAGGCTGAATTCTAAGGCATTGATCTATCTTTTCTATCTTTTTATGAGTTGGTTTCATAACACATTATGTGTTTCAAAACTAGTGATGCTACCCATGTGGCTAATTTATTTTTTGATGAGATTGTTTGGTTGTATGGTTTGCCAAGAAGTATAATCTATGATAAGGACACAATATTCACCAGACATTTCTGGAGGACCTTGTGGAAGAAGCTTGGCACTAAGCTAAATTTTAGCTCAGCATATCATCCACAATCTGATGGGAAAACAAAGGTTGTAAACAAGAGTTTGGGTAATTTGTTGAGGAGTTTAGTAGGTGATTGACCAAAACAGTGGGATCATGTGTTAGCCCAGGCTGAGTTTGCATGTAATGACTAACCAAATAGGAGAACAAGAAAAAGTCCTTTTCAGATCCTGTACGACATGAATCTAAGGGGAATTTGTGAGTTAAGAGACTTGGGAAAGCTTGAGCATAGAAGTGTTGATGAAGAGGATTTTGCAACAACCATGAGTGAGCTCCACAAGCAAGTAAAACAAAGATTACAAGATACAAGAAATAACTACAAGAAAGAGCAAATATACACAGGAAAGAGGTAAACTTCGAAGTGGGAGATGTGGTCCTAGCTCACCTAAGAAAAGAGAGGTTTCTAGGGGGAGAATATAAAAAATTGGAAATGAAGAAGATAAAACCTTGTAAGATCCCCCACAAGTTTTTAGCAAATGATTATGAGCTCGAGTTACCTCCAGGAATTGGCATTTCACCCATTTTAATGTAGCAGATTTGTATCCCCACATAGTTGGTGATATGGATCAAGCTTCTAGGAATCTTGACCAGGATGAAGGAAAGGAACAGCAGTGGCTGAAGAAAATTCTCGTGGCAAAGATTTTAGAGGCTGAAGAGATCTCGGATACACATGTTGCCAAGAAGACCAGAAGGAAAGAATACTTGGAATATCTTATGAAGTGGAAAGACCATCCGATGGAGGATTCTACTTGGATGGATGAAGTAGCACTATAGAAAGAAGGTCATTCTATAGAAGATCTTATGAGAAGGAGCTCATAAAATTTTATTTCTTGGGGAGTCTGATGCCGGTGCATTAGACCGAGCATACAAAAATGATAAGTTATTAAAGTCAGAACAAGAGCCCGGCAATGTGATGGATTTCTCACATGTCAAGGCTAGAACATTTTAAAGTTTATTTGTGAAATTTTTTGATATTCAGTTAAGATTAGTTAGGAATATCTAGTTAAAATAAATGATTTTATAGTTAGTAGGTAGTTACGGCTAAGGGAAATTGGTTCACATCAATGAACTCATTTCTTGGACAGTTTCTTTTAGTTTTTAGAGTGAGAAGGAACAATTTTTGGGGGCTAGAAGTTGTTGGGTTTGAAAGAGATGTATGCACTTTTTTTCTCTATGCGAGATTGAAGTTAGCTAAACAGAATATTAGACCAATGTTTTGTTATCAGCAAATCAAAATTTGTAAGTGTGTGAGAGATAGTTATTTTCATACGTGATTGTGAGGTTTGTGAACCATAATATTAATATCTGGAGATTGAAATTGATTTGGTCTTTTAAATTGATGTGTGGAATGAGGAATTCATGCATTGTATTTTCTTTGTTATTTAGATTTAAACGAGAACCTGGAGAATCACATTTCAGTTAATCTTCTAATCCAATGCTTTTGAATCCAAGATTGTGTATTGGAAAGAGTCATTTACATTACAGATTCGAGAATACAGAGCACTCTATATCAAGTCAACAGGAGAAAGAAAATTCGTAAGGAAAAATCGTCATCAAATTTTCAGGTCAATTTCTAATCTAAGGAAAACGAAATTCAAAATTATGGCATCTGGGTTTTGTGTAGAGAAGGGTCTATTTTGTAATATATGAGTGATTTTCCATAAAGATATTTGGTTGGGGTGTTACGAAGGGAGATTTAAACTATATTTTTACATACTATGTGGTTGGGAAAAATGATTTGTTGTTCCCCCTGTACCAGCACTGTGGTTTGCTGAGATAGCAACGATTTGTTGTTCCCCCTGTACCAGCACTATGGTTTGCTCAAATAGCAATGATTTGTTGTTCCTCCTATACCAACATTGTGATTTTTTGAGATAGCAACAATTTGTTGTTCCCCCTGTACCAGCACTGTGGTTTACTGAGATAGCAGCCATCAACCATCCTCCATCATGGTTGCCTTGTGGAACTCGGTTCACGTGGAGATTAAATGTGGGGTCCCCAACACTAGATGTAAACCCTAGATAACTTCTATTCAATGGTGAGTATTTTATAGAGGTTAATAAATGGTGAGTGTTATTTTTGTTTTTTCCGTTAGGATAACTACCTATCCTTTGCCTTTGCTTCTTCAATCTCTTTTGTTGTTTTCTCTAGTGGGGAGATGATCTCTGCAACCTCGACATGTTTTAACTGTGAATATGGTTTTTCAAGTTATTCTTGAGATAATTACTATCATAGTTTGGTTTCCCTACTTAGAATTATTATTCATAGCTAATGTCCATGCAGGAAGAGACCAAATTTGCACACTAGGTTCAACTCTCACATGAAAATCTCTATTATCTTACTTCTTCCTGACTATATATATATTTTTGAAGCTCCTTTACAATGTTCTTCAAGTAATCAATCACCAATGGTTGAATTGGTTGACTACAAGTAAAACCCTATCCCTTCTTCGAGGATTTGGTCGTGGTGACTCTCTTTTATGAGGATTTTTCCAAGCTCTACCTTCTCCACAACTTCCTTAGCCATACTTTCTCATGGAAAATTCAAATCCTGGAATCCTAACCCTAGTGTTTTCATGAGGTTTTATATTTTGTGAACTAAATTGTGGTACTAAGAGTCTCCCTTCTATAGTAAGATAATTGCATGAAGACTTCATTACTATTGCTAAGGGAAAAATGATTCTTGTTACCATAACAATTATCTTGCCTTTTCTCATGATATTTTCTTATGAAATTCGAGATACTGGCTAAGAAACTCATTCTGTTTTTTTGTAGGTTAGCTTTGGTTACGATTGGGGTTCTTTCTAGAATTTCCACGAGTATACTTTTACAATTATGTTTCCTTTAATCATGACTACTACAAATGCTCATTTACCTTTACGTTGCTTTTTTAATGCCATTAACAGGCTTCCCTCATGCCCATGGCTTGCACTGAATTTCTTATGTTAGGGGTTTTACTAAGAGGCCCCATATTAGCCAGAATCACATAATTCATTTTGTAATACCTTAGTTTGGAAGTTCGGTTAAAATATTTGGTCAAAGACTTGATATGTGTAGATAAATTTCAACAATATTTATGTTCCCTTATTTTTATGTCGAGGGTTTTCCTGCTCTTGCTAATTTTTCAGTTTCTTGTTCAATATTTTTATTGTATGGCCAAGACCCATGTGGCCATGAATGTAAATTCTCTTCTTTACATTTCCGATAATTAAATTTTGTTTCTATAATTCATTGTGCATAATAATTAAATATGAATACCCAAATGGGATTTCTTATCATTTTATAAAAGTTGAGGTTGAAGCATGTAGTGTCTTAAATTTGGAATTTCTTCCTCGGGTTTATAAGAAAAGAAACTATTTGATTTTTTTTCTTTTTAAGATTGAATCTTGTAGCTTGTTTAAGAATTACTACAAGGTTTGTGCCCTCATTCATGTTGTACTCCTTTCTTTCTTTATACATATATGTGTTGTTCGCTCTTTATGTGTATTATGAATATGTAAATTAATTCATTTTTGGTTTTAGTATTGAACATACATACTCTATGATTTGTTATTAGTATTTGTGTGTATATATGAACTATATAACTATAATTTAGTTAAAAGATACAACTAGGCTAGAGGCCTAGTGGACTCTTATCATAGGGGGCTGCTTCAGGTTTCTCTAATCCCTATCATTCTTTCTCTAGGACTGTCTATTCTTTGGCCTATGAACAAGGTTTCATTCATGTTAGGACCCGCAATAATTAACATGGGCATAATTCCTACTTTCCTTGCCATTGTTATATAGTTATGTACATATAGTTATTTTATTCCACTATCTACATAATCAGACATTAATACTAGTAAAAGTTAATATTCACATATAGGATCTATGTATAAGATTGTCCTTACCATCTGGTACTTTCCATTTACCTATAACAAAAACAAGAAAAACACCTCTCTCTCTCTCCACCAAACACTAATATGACTTTCCCATTTATTCTTCTGTAGTACTAAAATCATTTAAAATCACAATAGAAATCTACTGCATCCTTTCCTAAACCAAAATAGTCAGAATAATCCAATTAATCACAGTTTTAATCAAAACATTCATATACTTATCTAAAGTCTTCTAGGAAATGTATTAAAGGCTTCCACATTCCTCCCAACCACAAACTAAGTTTCTCATTTAGTTCTCTCCAAGGTCTACTCC
Organism: Pinus taeda; assembly: GCA_000404065.3. Lineage (NCBI taxonomy): Eukaryota > Viridiplantae > Streptophyta > Pinopsida > Pinales > Pinaceae > Pinus > Pinus taeda. Next base: position 48,268 of record APFE030812766.1, on the reverse strand, counting down.
TCTCTACCAAGAAAACAATGTAGGAACCATTTTTTTATTTTTTCTTCCATAACCCTTTAGCAGTATCTTGCTAGTTTTTTGGGTTCATGTCCAATCTTTCTCTCCCACTAGCCTTTCTTAAATAATTTTGTCTTCATCTCATGTGTTCTCTTTACACAGGCTCCACCCCATGACACACATCTCCAATCATAAATTTCTTGGTGGTTTGTCCTTGTTGAAAGTTCAACTGAATGGAAAAAAGGAGGATTTTCTTCTTTTGTTCCTACCCATTCTTGTGCATAATTGATTCCAAATATTTTCTTGATATTCAGGTGTCTAATTGCACATGATTCAAAAATATTAATACATAAAAACAATTTGTCGTTTTATTTAATCAAAATAAATATTTACATCCTCACATCACGTCACTTGTTCCATTTAACTTTCCAATCATAAATTTAATATAAAAATCATAAAATAATTTTATTAGGAATGTTGCAAGTGTCATGTTTCTCTTTTCTTTTTCACTTCCATATCATTTATGGTATTTGTCTACACCAATATCTTAAAAAATTATTCAAATATTCTAACATTAACTAACCCTGGAAATATATTGTATGTTCAACTTTCTTTCTATTTCATGAATTATGGATTTTGTTATCTCGGATGATGCCAACATTTTTTAATGGGAAGAACATTTTCTAGTTAAAAAATAAAAATTCATATTTTGAACAAATTTAACATATCGATATGTACACATTATTCATCTTAAACATTAATGTCTTATGTAAATAAGATAACATTGTAAGTGGTCTTCTCTCTTAAACAACCTTTCGTACAAAAAATTAATATAGCTTAAAACCTTCTGACTCTAGCTTCCTAAACTTACAATTTGGCTTACATATGAGATCTAATCCTAAATGTGGTTGGTCAAGTAATTATTTGAATTTCCAAGGAAATAATCATATTCATTTTTCTAAAGCTTTAATTCGAGAGAACAAAAACGAAAGAGGGGAGGAACTGGGGGATAAAGATTTATATGACTTTATATATAATATAAGATACTTTTAACAAATACTTATCAATACAAAATATCAAAGGTATTTTATCGTTATATATTATTAAATCACAAGTGATTAATTAAATAAGTAATTAAATGTTTTTAAAATATTATAGATGGAGAGGATCTGCTATTTTTGTGGTAATATGAACATCCAGAATAAAAATCACTTCTTTTTGAAGTGTTTCACGTACAACCACATTCGATCTCAGTTTCATAATCTTTGTTGCAACATTGATCTTCTTAGCCTTTGGCGATGTCAAAATTAGAGTGAGCTCAAGAAGCTTCTCTCCAAGCTTTTTGAGCATAGGAATAAAATCTTAAATCAAACTAAGTAATTCGTTTCTTTAAGTCTGATAGACCAAAGTTTGGTTTCAGTGGACGTTAACCACCATCATCATCACCAATATTAAATATCATTATTTTTTATGAATTCTTTATAAACTTATTATATTATTTTGTAGGGATAAAAATACAGTAATTTTTAAAAAAATAAATAATGAATAATTAGGCCGATAGGCCTTCCTTTGAGTGAGCTTTTCATCGTCCTTTTGCTTTTGAGCTTGACACGTCAGGTGAAACACTTTCCACGTTTGATTTGAAGTGTTCGACTCAACTGAGAATCTTTGCAACAAATGCTAGTTCTATTGCCCAGGGCTTGCAAAACCTGAATGGAAAACTGTTATGCCAACGCCTTTCTCCATAATTATGGCGGTCTTGAATCTTCACCCACTACATGAAGCAGGCAGAAATATCCGCAAATTTGTTACAGATTCCTGTAATCCGTGAACAAAATGTTACAAATTACTGAGAAGGCAGTTTAAAGTTAGCAGCGATGGGGGTTTCGAGACACCACCTTCCTTTATTTCTCACAATATGACAAAGTAGGTGAAATGCCTGAACTGGAGTGATTTTTATTTAATAATTGGACGAGGAACAGGCGCTTTCTTTCAGTGCAAGAAGCTTCCGCCAGAGACGTCTTCCTCCCTTCACTTGCTTCGGGCTTCCACTTCAAAGTTCTTTCCAAAGTAAATATTGTTATACTCAACTTTGTAATTTTCTGAACTTTATCTCAATTTTACTGTCAAATTTTTGCCCCTTCACACTCCTACACTGTTTTCCTTTCAGCCGCAAACCCTAAATCCTGCATCTGCTTCTGCTAGAGTCTTTTGAAATTATTGTGATTTCTTTTAAATGAATCTGTGAAACCATAAGTTGCTTAATTTTTACTCGGGCCAAATGTCTCTGTGTCTGATTATTAACTTATCTTCTAAATTTGAGTTAAATGCCTTCTTCTTCTTGCTTAGATTATTAACATTGTTTTCTTTTTAGCCACAAACCTTAAATTCTGATTATTAACTTATCTTCTAAATTTGAGTTAAATGCCTTCTTCTTCTTGCTTAGATTATTAACATTGTTTTCTTTTTAGCCACAAACCTTAAATTCTTCTTTTTGCTATATTCTTTTGAAATTATTTTTCCTTCTTTTAAATAAATCTATGGAAACATAGGTTGCTTAAAATTTTACTGGTGGCAGATGTCTCTGCGTCTGAAGATTAACCTATCTTCTAAATTTGAGTTAAATTCCCTCTTCCTTTTGCTTAGTTTTTTAAGCATGCCAAATATCTCTGCCTCGAGTTAACCTGTTTCTTCTAAATTTAAATTTAAAAACCTCTCATTCAATCAAGATAGCTTTAAATTTTCTTTAAAATAAAAAATGATTTTAACCTAAACTTAGAAAAATCAACATATTCTGCCTGATCTGCCTGATCATTGTTGATATTGCCTCCAGTTTACATTGAAATTCATACTAACTCCAATGACTGTTATAGCCGATAATTAAGCTACACAAATTAAGCGGTTCAATACCAATGCTGTTATGGGAATTGAGGTTGATTTGAAACTGCTAGAATCTTTTGCAGATACTCAATTTCATGACATTGGCTTGGATGAGCTTGAAGGTGCAAGTTTGCAACAGATCCAAAAAAGTCTTTGTTAGGGGCAAGGCAATTGGTTAGCCTCCAAACAAATATTGGAGGCTAAAACAAACTCCTCAGTTCTGAACATCTCAAATCATTTGGCAGATCACGAATTATAGCCCACCGATATTCGTCTGCAATCCCTGGAAACTTTGTCAGTCGGAAAGCTCTGCAACTGTTGACCTGCTGCAAATAAGCATGTTCCCTCCTTTTGGCATATGTCAATTGCCATGTCACGAAAAGCTTCATGAATCTTTAAATACTCGACACTATGATAGTCATCATCAACAATATACTCCACATGCTCCACCAAGCACCTTCTTACCAGTTCATCAATGCATTGCCGCCCAACATCCATAAAATAAGGTGTCCCTGGCTTGTTGAGGAAAGCCTTCCGCGTCCCACATCTGCACCAGCGTCTCCACAGCAATTCTTTATCTTCCAGAAATGCTGCACAATTTAGAAAAAAAAATTCTTTAGATGGAATTCTGACAATCCATTGTAAGTCCATCTTAACACCTGATAAAGCTCTGCGTCAATGGCCCTGAGATTTGTTGGGACGGAAGCATCTCTCTTTCTCATCGAATTTAAAGCATGGCTCCACTCATTCTCAGTATTTTTAAACCTCATCGCTCCAGCAACTGCATTTATGGCCAACGGCAAGCCTCTGCAATCCGAGGCAATTTCTCTCGCTCTAGCCTCTACAATATCATTCTCAGGTCCATTTTCAAAAGCTCTGCATTAAAAATAGTTTCTTATGAAATTTGCAGATTCATCGGAAACCAAGGAACTCTTGGACAAGCTTGTTGTGTTAAAGCTTAATGGCGGTTTGGGAACAACCATGGGTTGTACTGGGCCCAAGTAAGTGTTTCTAACAGACATATATTCCATACTCTTCAATGTGCAAATTCGTCAAACTCGATTCTCTGTTTCGAACTTGTTTGCCTCCTATTGATTGTTATCAGTAATACATAAAGCGGGCCCACCACTCTAGACACATAATTTGCATTTAACATGCCACCGATACTAACTGGGCGGATTTTGATAGGCATATTTAGTTTGATATCTGCTTCAGTCATTTCGAAATTGCCTCTGGGTATGTTTTCCAGACATACGAACCTCTAACAGTTTAGTTAATAACAATATACAAAATTAAACAGAAACTATAATATATAGACTGAAAAATTCAATTGAGACTTCTATGGAACATAGCAGAGTAGATCCAGAATCTACCTTGCAGGCTGTAGGGTCTTACAGTGATGTGACTGCAGTCATCACTACAGTGGAGGCTGAGCTTCATCTGATGACTTTGATTTATGGCTTTCTCCCTCAGGTTGTTGGAGTCCCATAGCACATTATGTAAAGAGTTCCTTTCAATCCATTCGCAAATATCAACTATTTCAACCAGTTTAGGCCTTATGCTTAATAGACTATTTGCCAGAATCTAATCCAGGTTATAAAATCTATGTTTCAATTTACCTGGCTTGCTTGAAGTTGCTCTGCACCAGGTTATAGAATCTATGTTTCAATTTACCTGGCTTGCTTGAAGTTCCTCTGCACGACTGAATATACCTTTGCATTTTAAATTCTTTCACGTTGACCTGCAAAGCTGCTTGGATTAGAAGTTCTACCTCCTCTCCGAGAAATCCATGAATTTGTTGAACCAGTGTCTTGTATCAAAAGTATTGGGGACAAATCTCTGATCCCTTATTGAAAATGGTCAACAAGGCTAATATCCACAGATAGGTGTTTGCAGTATAGAACGCTGATTATCTTTGGTCTGCCTGTATATTCATTGAGCTTATTGCTGGGTTACGTCCTTCATCACAGCCCCTGATTTATCATTCTTTCGAGATTGATCCACTTGAGTTGTACGTAATGGGCAATCCCTATTGTTCTCCAGTGTTCATTTACCGTAAAATGATCACTACCTCCGTTCCTATTCCAAATATTTAAGATCATAGGCCATGATCTTTTATAATGGCCTCAATATTCAAAAACTTGATTGCCTTTTTTAGTTGATACTGCCCTGTTTGCCAGCGAATTGGCTACTTGATTGGCAGATCTTCTGTTGTGGTTGAAGCATATTGCTTCAAGGTTTCCCAAACCCTCTATTATCCATTCGATCTTGTTCCACAATTCTCATGAACGATCATTATTCTTCTTGTTTAAGTTGTTGATCAAAATCTCTTACACTATGGCAAGCGAGAAGCTCTATAGCATGGTTGGGGGAGATGTTCATTACTTTTGTGTGTTACACCTGAAAAGGTTAGCTGGCATAAAAAAAGGTTGACTTTATATGTAAAATAGTGCTGAGAGGTTAAGATCTAGGGTTAAGATGGATCTATGGTAGTGCAATCCCCTTGATTTTAACTTGATTGTAAAATCATGTATGGAAAGTAGAATTCTCTCCATTCTACTAGGCCAGTCTTGTCCTCTAAGGCTATTACATTTCCCATTTTTTAACCTAATGTAAGACCTACATAATTGTGATGGAAATTTTCTGTGAGATGTACTTGAGTACTCTTCTATGAGACTTGGCTAGTTAAAGCTACCTAAAAAATTCACAAACTTACTAGTGTTTCCTCCTTGATTTCAACATGATTGTAAACCAATGCAAGGAAAGTATATTTTCCTCTTCAAAAATGTAACGAATAAAATATATAAATAATATAAATATAATGTAAATGATAATAATCATAATTAATTATTAGTTAAGTAGTATTGGGTTGAAGAGGCATGTCTAATAAGACATGACTCTTCATGAAGAACACTTGCCGTGATATATAAGCAAGCTGCTTGTTCTCATTATAGATTATCATACTCATTCTTATTCATTTTATTTAATATTAATATTTATATCCTTAATGGATATCTTGATATTCCAAGTCTTTTGGAGTAATTAATTTATAGAAGGAACTTTGTTCGCTTCATTTGGTATCATAGCCACGTTTGGCTGATCACCAAGCCTTTGGCTATCAACCTATCATCAACCTTGTTGCTGTCATAATTGAAGTGTTTCGCTATATATTGGGAGATTCTCCATTTTTTAGGTCTTTGGCGATTTGCTACTAATTAAAAAAAATAATAATAAAGAATAAAGAAGGGTATATTAAAAAAAAAAGAGGAAAGGAAATAATATATTCTGAACAAACAAAAAAAAGTGAAAAAATATATATATATAAAAAGGTTTTACATTATTGATAAAAAGTGCACAATAAAGATAAGCGGGAATCTTTTCAAGTATATTTAAGACTTTTTACGTGGAGAAGCGTGTGGTTTTAGAAACTAGTGGTAAGTTTTACATTTTACGTGGACAACATTAATCGAGGTTTTGAAAACAACCCATGGTTTTAGAAACTAGTGGTAAGTTTTACATTTTACGTGGAGACATTAATCGAGGTTTTGAAAACAACCCATGGTAATTGCCCATGGTATTTTAAAAAGTTAAAAAAACGAAAGGATTACGTTTTACTTTTTATGTGGAGAACATTTACTTTTTACGTGGAGAACATTTTAACGAAGGTTTTAAAAACAACCCATGGTATTTTAAAAGTTAAAGAAAAAAGAAGGATACAAAAGCTCTTACGTTTTACTTTTTACGTGGAGAACATTTTAACGAAGGTTTTAAAAACAACCCATGGTATTTTAAAAGTTAAAGAAAAAAGAAGGATACAAAAGCTCTTACGTGAAAGGTAAATATTACGTTTACAGGAGGTTTTAAAAACAACCCATGGTAATAGCCCATGGTATTTTAAAAATAAAAGATATTTTGATAACATTGGAGAAAAAAGGTGTGATCTAAATAATTTTAATCGTTCAAATCTAAAGATTGTGACCGTACCAAGAGTCACGTCTCATCTCATCCAAATTTTCCGAGAAAAAAATATTATTATAATTATAAAAAAGGATACTATATAAGCCTTATATAGTTATATATAAAAG
>APFE030812766.1:0-39699 GCA_000404065.3 Pinus taeda | reverse complement strand
AATAATCATAATTAATTATTAGTTAAGTAGTAATTGGGTTGAAGAGGCATGTCTAATAAGACATGACTCTTCATGAAGAGACACTTCCGTGATATATAAGCAAGCTGCTTGTTCTCATTGTAGATTATCATACTCATTCTTATTCATTTTATTTAATATAATATTTATATCCTTAATGGATATCTTGATATTCCAAGTCTTTTGGAGTAATTAATTTATAGAAGAAACTTTGTTGGCTTAAAAAAACTCCTTGCTACTTCTAGGCTAGGCTTGTCGTTTGATGCTCCATCAAAATATAAGATTGCTATTACATTCTCAGTTTTTGTGGCCTACTATAGGACCTATTTAATTGTGATGTAAATTTTGTGTGATATAATTTAGTACTGTTCTATGAGACTTTTCTGGTTAAAGCTACCAAAAAAATTCAACCAGTTTGCCTTTTCCTTCTACCTATTTTAATTTGTATTTAAATCCTCTAATCTAATTGGAAGGCCAAATTACATCTTCGAAAACCTCTAAAATAATGGGGGGTTATTCTATGGCATAGTTCGATACGATTTTAGAAAAAAGGCAATCTTGAGTGGATATGCTAGCTTTCATTGCTTATGTACGAAGGGGGATTTGGTGTGCATGCCCTTTGGCTCGTAGATGGGTCCCCATCTTGAATCTTGATGTGCATGTATATTGATTTCTAATGTAATATATGTGGCAGTCTTAAAAAATGGGCAAACTTTCTTTCTTGCGATGATTGGCAGTTCTTTGAAATTGACTTAAAATTTAAGCTATTCGATTTAATCTGTAGATCCGTCATTGAAGTACGAAATGGCCTAACATTTTTGGACTTGATTGTAAAGCAAATAGAGATAAAGTGTCAATATATTCGAGATTTATAAATATATGTAATTAAGAGATCTCCTGTAAGTACTTGAATCATTCTAACATTACCTTGTTGCTCTGTTTTAGTTTTTTGTTGCTTGAAAGAGAAAAACTCGTTGCTCTGTTTTCTTTATTTGTTGTTTGACAGTTTGTTCGTAAAGAATCTGCAGGTAATAACCGAGGTGCGGGAATTAGGATGGTTCATGTCCTCAGTTATTTCTATCATGTTCAGGAACTAGAATCAGACGAAGAAGTCACATGGTTCAAAAATTGGTGTGATGAGGTTTTGGGACACTGTCTGAGGAAGTTGATCAACCCTAAACCATATCGTTTCAGGAGGTTACAACTTGTTGCAACTGAAGATTGTCATTTAGAAAGCATACTGAGGAGGGTAGAGTCACCAAACCTGATATGGCTACGATGGAACAACTGTCCCTTCTCTTGCCTACCTCCTTGGATTCCGATGAAGAATATAAGGGTTTTAGAAGTGGTATGGACCAAATTGAAAAAATTGTGGCAAGCAGAATCTCAGGTTAGGGCTAAAGACAATTTTGTATTTATTCTCTTTTTTACTTTGCCACCCTAATTTATGGTAGATTATTGCTGCAAATGCTATACTAGCACAGGCTCTCGAATGCATTTGAAGGGTTTAGTAGATAAAGGCTATCATCTCTGTATTTTTCTTACTATTAAAAGATGAATATTGCATGGAAGGCACCTCTGGAGTTACAGGAGCTACATTTTTATGCTCCTCTTTTAATGTTCCTAGGTTGAGGAAATAAACTTTGGTGAGATTGTTTCAACAGTCGCTAAACTAATATCTATTAGATTCCCTATTTCTAAAGCAAGAGCTTTTGATTTAGATATTGAATAGATGAATGTGAAAACATTCTTCTTGCATGGTGGCTTGGAGGAGGAGATTATATGACAATAATAGAGCACTATGTTGAAAAAGACACAGTCATTGGTTTGCAAATTAAGAAATCTCTCTATGGTCTTGAATAGTGACCAAGAATCTATTACCAAAACTTTGATCCTTTTATATCAATTTTGGGATTCTAGAGAACCAACTTGGACACTATGTGTCTTAAAAACAAAATGGCGGTCATTTCCTTGTTGCATTTTGTACATAGATGATATGCTACTTTTTATTTGCAATAAGGATGTGATTAGTGATTTGAAGTCTTAGTGTTTAATGCAGTTTGACTTGAAAGAGAGCAGGCAGCCAGGTCTCGCAAGGTTGGACATGCTGGTATCCTGTATATCGGGTACCTATAAGGAAATTCTTGTTTTAATTAGATAGCGGTAGATAATGAACATTCATCTAGATGTTACTAATCGCATTGAACAATATCCAATAGAACAGGAATGCTTAATAACTAATTGGCCTCCACACCAACTTAATGAAGGATTGCACAAGTATAATTGATGGCATACCACGCAACCGATAGCCAACTGGTTGGCAATAGATCAATGCTTCTTAAGGTTTTCAGCTGTGGAAAGTCCTTGGCAAGATCTCCAATCTGCAACATCCAGTTAACAGATACTAATTTAACCTTGCAATTGAAACTACACCGTGAAATAAAACATTCCTCAAAATAAATGCATAACCAGATCTTACCTTGTCAGCCAAAGGTTCACGACTATATGGAGTTGCTCACTCAAAATATTGAAACGAGGGGCAACTACTTCCTTCACCATCATCACTAGAAAAGCCTTCTTGTGCAGATTTAGAGTGACTTATATTGCCCCACCATATTTTGAGTCTCGCTCTGCTTCATCACTACTACTACTACCTTCACTACCTGTATCTCTATAATCATCACCTGCATCACTCTCCTCACTAGGGCACCTGCAAAAAAAACAAAGCATGTTTAGGACTCAACTGAGCCAGCGTGAGTCACGTGTCCAAACGTCATCAAGTTTTAAATGATATTGCTCCAATGAAAGACATGTGCATTAACACTGAATTGTGACAGGAAAAATCTTGTCTCAGATATGACACAACTGATATAGAGAGCCACCAAAGCATGCAATATTTTCATGGTCTGGAGCAGCATTAGAGCAGAATCGTTTGCAAAGATAGATTTCTCCAAAAAAAATTGGTAAACAACAGGAGCTAATTGTTAAATTTAAAACAACAGGAGCTACGGTGTATATCATGCCTTATTTACCATATTATTATTATACAAAAGCATTCAGTTGTGGTCAGATTTACAAAATATTAAGGAACCTCCCTTTGACATGACTTGCTATGAAAATAACTGGTGAATTGGATAATCTACCTGGTGCCAATATTAGGTCCAGAAGGGTGAGTGTAAAGCTGAATGGCAGAAAGAGACCGTACATAATACTTCATAACAGTGTCGCTTCCATTCAACACTATCAATACTCCAGCACCATATGCACTCCACTCGTTGAACGACTCCCACAGATCACCAAGACTGAAGAAGGGCATGGATTTGGCTTCAAAATCCCTCCATCCTTTCATGAATGTCTGTGAAACCAAGAATTATTCCAATTATCAATGAAGAGCCAATGACAGAACAACTAGAAAACATTATGTTGTTAAAAATACAGGGTTCATGAAGATATCAAAATCCTAAAATGTACATCTAGCTAATGCCCTCTTCTTCTTGCTTAGATTATTAACATTGTTTTCTTTTCAGCCACAAACCTTAAATTCTTCTTCTTCTATAGTCTTGATATTATTTTTTTTCTTTTAAATAAATCTATGGAAACATAGGTTGCTTAAATTTTTACTCGCGATGGATGTCTTTGCGTCTGAAGATTAACCTATCTTCTAAATTTGAGTTAAATGCCCTCTTCCTTTTGCTTAGTTTTTTAAGCATGCCAGGTATCTCTGCGTCTCAGAGGGTTAACCTGTTTCTTCTAAATTTAAATTTGAAGACCTCTCATTGTTTCTTCTAAATTTAAATTTGAAGACCTCTCATTCAATCAAGATAGCTTTAAGTTTTATTTAAAATAAAAAACGATTTTAACCTAGATTTACAAAAATCACCATATCCTGCATGATCTGCCTGATCATTGTTGATATTGCCTCCAGTTTACATTTAAGTTCATACTAACTCCAATGGCTATTATAGCTGGTAATTACGCTACACAAATTAAGCAGTTCAATACAAATGCCATAATTTACAAAAATACCATATTCTGCGTGATCATTGCTGATATTGCCTCCAGTTTACATTTAATTTCATACTAACTCCAATGGCTGTTAAAGCCGATAATTAAGCTACACAAATTAAGCGGTTCAATACAAATGTTGTTATGGGAATTGATGTTGATTTGAAACTGCTAGAATCTTTTGCAGATACTCAATTTCATGACAGTGGCTTGGATGAGCTTGAAGGTGCAACAGATCCAAAAATGTCTTTGTTAGAGGCAAGGCAGTTGGTTAGTCTTTTATTAAACAACCATCTAGAGAATTTCATGAATCCTATTATAAGGGAGAAGCATTATAGTTCTTTGGATTACAGAAAGGTGGTCATGATTTCTGAGAAATACAGAGATTCATCTGACAGACTCTTTGGAACCTTTGGTACGCGAACTTTGAAGCAAAATGCAAAGAAAAAATCACTTCAGACATTGATAAAGAGACTGAGAGAGTTGAGTTGATGTAATGATGAAAATGCTTTATTTATGGAGTTGGAAAATCATCATTTTGTAGGGTTAATAACCTTGTCTAATAATCATTACTGGAAAAGAGGCCATTGCCTCAATTCTTACAATGTAAGCCTTCCAGGCCCATGTATTCATGATTTTTCCGTTTTATTGTAGAAAATATATCTAAAACAGCTAGGATAGCATTTGAAATTCTCAAATTCTCTTCCTTTTTTGGTTCAAGCATGTCAGTATTTTTAAATACATATGAATGAATATGGACCCCAAGAAATACATTTTGAATCAGAAAGTCTTGTGGTTTTCTTTATGTTCTTTTGTGTTTACATACTGCTCTATTCTTTTTTTCCCTTCCAGTATAAAGGACTTACATTCCCAATCTGTTTTGTCTCCTATATCTTTTACTCTATTTCAGATTTAATAAGCTATACAATATCAATAGCAACTCAAAAGGTGGGCCGGTAGGCAATGTAGACTCCAAATATCACAGAGGTTCTATCAACCTATATTGTGAGCTATTTGGTGCATTATACTTGTCTACTATCAGAAAACAGTAGTTGGATTCCTATTATGTCACATGGAGCTGGCATTTTGTTCCTTTTGATTCAAAAGTTTCAAATTCAACTTGCCATAAGATCTTATCTAATTATTTATTAACCTACATGTTTGAAACCACCATACCCACTATTAAATCCCTTAATGTTGAACGCAGTTTTTGTCACTTCTTTGTTGATTTTGCTAGGTGTTTGATTCAAGAGCGCATATTTTGAACCTGAGAATTAATTATGAATGAATGAAACGTCTCTACATTGATAAGAATGATTGAATGCCAATGCAAATATATATTACCTTTCTTTGGGATATCAAGTCCTGCTTTAGCACTATTCTGAACAAATGGCGGAGTGTAAGGAAACCATATGATGCTTCCCAAAGTTGGACTTTTGCACCAACATTTGTGTATGCATTTCACCTTCCAGGGCTATTGTCCTCGCTCTCTTGATCTCATATTAGCCAATACAAAGAGGCTCTGGAAGAGATGCAACACTCAACCAGGCAAGAATATATTGCGTCTCTCAGGAGGTACATGGTTTTCTTAATGTATTTTATTTATTTAAAACATGTGTATATATTGTCCCATATATTTTGGATATTTTTGATGAGAAAATTTTCATTAATCCACTGAGTTTCACATTTTTTTTAAGAAGTAATAGGCAGTTGCTTTGATTAATTTTGCAGAAATAGTAGTGGCTTTTCAAGGGATGCATCAAAATATCCACTGAGTTTCACATTTTTTTTAAGAAGTAATAAGCAGTTGCTTTGATTAATTTTGCAGAAATAGTAGTGGCTTTTCAAGGGGTGCATCAAAATATCAGGGAGTAACCAAGTATGCATTTAATTTGATGAAAATTTTTGGATTATTGTGTGAACTTATAATCACTAAAGCTTCACTCAATGACATATCAAAGAAATCGCATAAAATAAACTACGTCTTTATATTTCAAACTGAAAGTCATTCTTTTATTTTTCCTCTTAGTGTTAAGAGAAGCTACTCCATGGCATAAGTTAAAGCCTATAAAACAATGAAATCTGCCGATTACAAAGGCAGACATCACATGTCCAACCAAATACCAGTGACTGCTGGATTGCTTCAGAGCTGGAGATTGGTCTTTTTTTTCCTAGGTGGCTATGATCAAGAAGAGAAAGCTGCGAGAGCTTATGATATGGAAGCTCTCAATCACTGGGGACTTAGAACAACTACAAACTTTCCTGTATGACAACTGATGATATGGCAGCTCTCAAATACTGGGGACCTAGAACAACTACAAACTTTCCTTTATGATTTTTTGTTAATACTGGATTCAACATAATTGTAAAATAATTAATATTTCTGTAGCTCTAATATATCATACACCATAAAATTTGCCATGTTTAATGTGCTTCGGCCATCCTGTGCATCAAGATATGTATAGCTGAGATTCTTGAGGGATTTTACGTGCCTTAAAGAGTCTCTACCTTTTTTAAATTGTTTTTCAGTAGTTGTACGTTTGAATGAAAACAATGTGTTTTTCTGTTCTGCTCTCTTAATTCCCTTGGTGTTGCCTTTTAAGCATAATTATTGAGAAAACTATATAAACTAGTTAGTGAGCCTTATGAAAAGTAACAACGCTGAACCCTAGAAGCCCAATTGGTCATATATGAGAATTGCATTACCCAAATTGAATTTGAAGTTTGCTTGATGCAATATCTATAGGAGTCATGAGTTTTGTCATTTAGTAAATTACTCTAAGTAAGAAGAGTTGCAATTGTGGAAGCATATGTTTGCATAAAAGTTAACCAATACCCAAATTGAAAATACAATTGAGATTTTAATTAATTTATATATATCTATATATGAATAAAATATTGTAGACTGTACATCTTATATGATTTCCACATTCATTATTTTCTATTTTTAATATTTTTTTACAAAAATACTTGTATTTTAATATATATATATATATATATATTATTATATATATATAATATAATACTGTATATCTTATATGGTTTCCAACATTTATTATTTTATATTTTTAATATATTTTAAAAAAAATTGTACATTAAATCTTTTATAAAAATTCAACAATTCTAATTTCATAAGTCTATCAACCTCTCGTTGTACCTTTTGAGATAATTACTAATATACCTATAATTTGTTTTATCTTCCTAATTTAATCTTTTATCTATATGTAATGATATTCTATAACGGGTCGGCCGCTTATTCAACATTTGACAATCTACAAAGCAGAGTGGCCCCGCATAAAACCAACCGTATAGTAATACAGAAGGCACCAGTCCGAATCATAAAGTAATGCTTTGGATAATAATTACCCATGCCTTAAAGGAAGGAAAGTATTGGCAATGATGCCAAAAGCAAAAAGCAGTTTGGTAATGATGTAGCGTACACAGAAAAAGAAAAAGCAGTTTAGTAATGATTAGCGTAGGGATTAGTCTGCCAACGTGGAAGCAAATACGAGCTGGAAAATAATTAACATTTTTTATGCTAAATCCACTTTATCCGCTATATATCCGCGGGGAGTTGGGACCACAGAGCTAGATCCGCTTTATTGGCATGCTAAATGATGGCACTGCTAAAATGGCGACCTTATTTTCCTTTTTTTTCAATTAGGCATACTCTCTTTATTTTTCCTTAATGGATTTTTAATGAGTATACTCCAAACCACGGGGAGTGAAAACGGTGGCGGATATCTTCTTTGTATATGTATGTTGTCTTTGATCTGAATGTTTAGCTTGTATGTAATTTGTAATTTCAATTGTATTTATATTTTTTTGGGGTTTGCATTTTAATTTTAAAATATTATGAGAGACTAATAGTAAACCAATTTTATATAATATTTTAAAATATATATATTGTTTATATATATATATAATTGCATTTTATTGTATTATTTCAAAAATGATAAATTGTATATAAATATAATTGTATTTATTTTCAAAGCCTAACGATGATTAAGTTTTTGTTGTACAAGCACAAACTCAATAATATAGGAGACTATAGACTTCCTAAGCTAGCTTTAAATTCTAGTCAAAACCACTTAAGGCTCAAAGGAGGTTGGTATAAAGACACCAGGGCTTGGTTAAATCATTGGGAGATCGACAAAAATGTTGCATTGCAAAACATTAATAACATTAAAATATTGTTACTTCTAAGTTCAAAGAAAAAAAGTGGTGTGAGAAAGATTTAACAACTAAAAGAAAATTAAGATATTATAAGGAGTTCATCAACCCCACCCTAGAAGATCAAAAGTATCTCTCTGTTTTAACTAGCTCAAAGAAGAAAATTAATATAGCCAAGCTTAGAACGAACTCTCATGAGCTTCATAGTGAAACGGGTGGTTGGGCAGTTCCTAAAACTCCATGGACGGAAAGGTTCTACCATCTTTGTGAGAATAAGAACATTGAGGATGAAAATCACTTCTTCTTAGACTGCCCTCTGTACAACCACATTAGATCTTAGTTTCAAAATCTTTGTTGCAATATTGACCTTCCTAGCCTTTTACGTTGTCAAAATTACAGTGAGCTCAGGAGGCTTCTCTCTAAGCTTTTTGAACTTAGGAATAAAATCTTAAATCAAACTAAATAATTAGTTAGAGTGAGCTCAGGAGGCTTCTCTCTAAGCTTTTTGAAGTTAGGAATAAAATATTAAATCAAACTAAATAATTAGTTTCTTTAGGTCCAATAGACCAAAGTTTGGTCTCAATGGACGTTAACCACCATCATCATCATCAGGGGTTAAACTTGACGCCCGCATACCCGTTTTTTGGGTTTTTACACGTTAAATATTATTAGTTTCCAAACACGACAAAAGTTTGGTCTCAATGGACGTTAACCACCATCATCATCATCAAGGGTTAAATTTGACACCCGTATACCGTTTTTTGGGTTTTTACACGTTAAATACTATTAGTTTCCAAATCTACACATCATCGCTGACTGGCTAATAAGTTTTGAAAATGTCATATTGACAGGCGTATTGAAAATTGACCAGTTTAAATCTTTTATTATTATATATATTATTTTATATATACACCGCAGTGACTGTAGAGTTTAATAGCTGTTTTAGGTTTCAGTTAATTAATGTTGACTAAATAAGAGACCCAGAATGCCTCCTTCCTGTGTTTTACCTGCTATATTTATTTTTATAATATTGGCAATGCCTGATAACTACCACATGATAAAATTTAGATTATGATACGATATGTTGAACAAAAATCCCATATCCCATATGTAATGATATAAAATTAATTGTTTTGACCATTGAACAACTTAAACTTTATATAAACTATGCGCAACTTTGTATAATAATTTTTTTAAAGCGCATGAACGTATATGGAGGCATTTTATAAAAATATGGACAAAGGGAAGTAATTGGTATGATAAAGGCCTAACCTAAAAAAAATAATATAATATTCTCCTAAGCCATGAACCTATGATGAAAAGGTGTTACATAGTTAAACCTGCATGAGGAGGCAATAAATTTCAGCTTTAAGTGTGAATGCCATCTCATGTAGCATAAATTAATTGGGTTGGTGAGTCGTGACCTAGAGGCTTTTAGCGAGTAGTTACCACCCTACCATTTATGTTCACAACTTCCGAACTCCTATTCAAGTTCTAAATTCTAGCCATTTTCACTATCACAATTTCAGAACAGATTGCAGAACACTCACAGAGTTTGAGAACAGGAATATGTTCAATGGTTCTTAAGCTTCTTGGAGTAGATTTCGTTAGAGAACATGAATGTGTTCAATGGTTCTTAAGCTTCTTGCTGGTAGATTTGGCTATAGGTAGGTGGTTTTTGCAGTTGATTCTTCCTTGTTTTTCTCTAAAAATTCTTTTGCTTTTTTATCCCAAAATTTTGAAATATTGACTTCATTTAATATATTTACATTCTTGATCAAACTTGATTTTAATATATGAACAAAATCTTCTTGTGCTTGTGAGAATCTTCTTGTGCTTTACAATTGTAGCAAATGAATGACTATTGATTAGAAGTAAAAATCAATTTATAAAATTCAAAGTCATAGGAAAAATTAACTTGTCTGCTTGGCTTTCTATTCAAAGAGAGGTTTTTTGTACATTTTATTTTAGTAAATAATGGATTTTTCCAATTCATATATTAGGAATTACACATTCATCACCCAAAAATAAACTTAAAACAACCAAAAACTCAATTCAGAAATACAACTTTCTAAAACTAATTTTAATTAGAAACCTACAACAATAATCAGTACACTAGATTAAAACTGCAGGGAAGTTGTAGAATGGTTACTAATTGCCATAATTTATGATCCATCAAAAGCCCAACAATACAACCGATTCCAATCAAAGAGGGTAAAAATGGCCATCTATTTCATTATTTCCACAATTATAAACCGTTAACCATTTACATTTAAGGCTACCATGTCTTTACCACAAAGGCTCTTCAGTACCATCTCAAAACCCAAACCCTCTAAAAATCCAAAACAAAACAACCTGCTAAATAAAAGGTAAACCTATATACACAACCGCCATTTACAACTTAACACACCGTTTTCCATTGAAGCCTTCACCTAGTCCATCTTGGTATTTCCTGGTAGCCAGAAACACTCTAGAAATTAGTGCAAAATCAATGCCAATAGTTGCCTATTTCAGTAAACACTTATATCACATAATTTGTATTGATGATTTTAATTATTAGGATTCTGAGATGTTCAATAAATCTTGAGTGCATAAGACTTTGAAGTGTCTTATCTATTTTTCTTCTACAGCCATTGGCAATAGCTACATTCTAAACTTCTATATGAGGGCTTTCATAATTAGTTTGATTCGTGTAAAGAGGTCATAAGCAAAGATGAAAATAGCTGCTTTGCTAGTCAAATATAATTAATTTTTTACAAAATGGTAAATACTTTTCTTTGAAATTGTGAATATGGATAAGTAAAGTGTGAAAACTGTGATATTTAATAAGTGGATCTGTTTCAAAATTCCCAAGTTGATAAAAAAAAATATTCAAATTTCAAGATAGTGTCTGAATTTTTTGCAATGAAAATAAATTCAATATTTAGATGAAAAATATTAATTCCATGTGAATATTATTTTACCTTTGTGTAATATTTACAGGGATTTGTGCAAGATGGTTGCATTAGAGTGGGAGATAATGTGTGTTTCGTACCATCATAGCCTAAGGATCGATTCTCAGAACCTCTAGAATTAGATTTAATAATTAATGAATATAAATCTGTCATCTCTGCAGATTTAACTAGATTTACTAATTTTCATAGATATAAGAGAAGTCAATTTATTGATATTGCAAAATTCAACTATTTGATTTGTTTATATTGATTGAATTTTGAAAATATATAATTCAATCTCTAAAATATATCTGCTATCATGAAATAGTTATAAGCTGATATAAACAGAACAAATCCATGGATGATAGAAAACGTGTGAAGTTTTTTTGTTCAATTTTAATTGCAATAGTATTTACATCACTATTTTTTCTGTGAAAAGATATATATATATATTCACTATATTTCTTAGAAATAAAAAATTTACAGATATGTAGATACATATTTTTAATTTATTTTTTCACTATTTCTATTTCAAAAAGAAAAAAAGATGAACATTTCAACAATTTGAAAAAATCAAAAAAAAATTTCATCGACGAGTCTGAAATGAAAGTGTAGCTATGACACTTAATAAAAGTGTAGCTATGACACTTGAGTTGATTGATATTATAGAAATTTTAAAAATTACAAAAATTAAATGAAACTTGTACAAATAAATATTAAAAGTCATATGATGGACGATATAAAAATAAGACTATCATAAAAAAAATTCTCTAATAGATAAAAACACCAGTGAAATTTAACACCCGTAAAATTTAACCCTTGAGTCTGATTCCCCTTATGTAAAGGACCATGAAGACATGGACGAATTCCTTTTAGGGCATATATTTTCTCTAATGCCCACTACTTTTACTTTTATCAGCTAAAGGAATAAATTAAACGTCTTTTGCTTTCGTATCTTCGCTTTTATTTGATTTTAGGGACATGATTTAATCCAAATACAATTGATGAAGGACTTTTTGGAATATTTTAAGATCTTACATTGACCACGCTAGTAAATTATTAAATTTCAACTTGTGTATGCCGTTTTATTTTATGATTATATGACATTTGATTATGGTTAAGCTGACAATTATTTTTCTACATTTAACCTTTTAGATATTGTATTATAATAAGAATTATTAAACTAGGCTGACTTATTAATTTTATATTTAAGTTGTTTCGGTTTATCAATTTTATTATTTATTGTTTTTCCATTGATAGGATAATTATTATATAAAATTTTAAATAATTTTAAAATATTCCATTATATATTATAATTTAAATTTTCATTAATTAATATTATTAAAAATTATTAGTATATTTAAATAATTATAATAATTTTACATAAAAGTATTAAATTTTGATAAAATATTATAATGTTAATAACAAATAATATTATAATATTAATATTATAATATGTTCCAATAATGTTTATGTGTTTAATGAATAATAGTCTTAGTTAATATTTGGACAAGTTTGGGTTAGTTTTTTAGATGATATTTTGATTTATTTTAAGACTAAAGAAAAATATAAGGAACAATTGACATCAATTTTGTAATTGTTGATAGAACACAAGCTTTATGCCAAGCTCAACAAATGTGATTTCTTTCACTTACAAGTTCAATATTTGGGACACATTGTTTTCAAGGAAGGAGTTGTAGTAGATTATGTGAAAATCAAAGCCATCATGAAGTGGCGTACTCCTCAGAACGTGACAAAAGTTAGATCCTTTATGGGACTTGCTGGGTATTACCAGAGATTCATTCAGAACTTCTCAAACATTGGATATCTAATCACAACATTGCAGAGAAAAGTAATTAAATTATAATGCACACTACAATGTGCAACCAATTTTGAGGAATTAAAACATCTGACACAAACACCAATATTGAGAATCACAAACCCAGAAAAAGAGTTTTTGGTTGGCACAGATGTTTGCAAGGAATGGCTCGGTGGAGTCCTAATGCAAGAGGGACAAGTAATTTGTTATCAGTCAAGGAAGTTGAATGAGCATGAGCAAAATTATGTCACTCATGACTTGGAGCTAAAACAATAGTGTATAGATTGAAAGTGTGGAGGAACTATTTTCTAAGAAGGAGGTTTGTTTTAAATTCAAGTCGTGGAGGGTTGAGGTATTTATTTGACCAGCCTAAGCTAAATGCAAGATGGTAAGGTGGCTAGCCACGATTAGTTAATTTTATTTTGAAATAAAATATAGCAAAGACAAGGAAAACAAAGTGGTAGATGCACTTTGTAGGAGGGTGTAGGTGGCTCATGTGGTAGCCATCGGTACTTATGAGGTTGATCTTATGGAAAGGATTAGAGGCAATACATCAGGATGAGCATTACCATCAAGTGAAGGAATGCTTGCAACAGGAGCCAAAAGGAGCATTGAGTAAGACTTACTCACTCATAGATGAAGGTACGTTAAAATTCAAAGGTAGATGGCATATACATTGTACGGGTGACTTGAAGAAGCTCATCTCTGATGAGTTTCATAAAAGATTGTATTCCAATCATCCTGGCTATCAAAAAATGATAATAGTTATGAAAAATATGTAGTATTGGATGAGCATGAAAATGGGTGTTTCTAAGTACATTGCTAAGTGCTTGGAGTGCGAACAAGTGCAAGTGGAGTGTAGAAAACCAATGAGATTTTTACAACCAATCTCTATAATGAATGCAAGTGGGAATTTATTTATATGGATTTCATCACAACATTACCAAGGACATGTAGAAAACATGATGCCATAGTGGTACTGGTGGAAAAGCTGAGCAAGGTAGCTCATTTTATAGTTGTCAAGTCCACCCACAAGGTAGTGATATTGTTTAGATTTTCACGAAATAAATATTTAAATTGCATGGTGTATCTCGGATAGGGATGCCAAATTCACCTCAGGATTTTGGAAAGCACTACTTGTTGGATTTGGGACAGAGTTAGCATTTAGTACAACATATCATCCTCAAATAGATGGACAGACTAAAAAAATAAACATGGTACTAGAAGACATGCTATGAATGCATGTCATGCATAAACATAAGAGGTGGGAAGATTTTCTACCTTTGGTAGAATTTTCCTATAAAAATGGGTACCATGAATCATTAAAAATGAGTCCATTTGAGGCTCTATATGGAAGAACATGTAATACACCTATAAGCCAGAATGATCTAGTGAAAAGGGTGCATATTTGACCTAATCTGTTGAAGGAAATGGAACAAGAAGAATTTTCTACCGGGAAGAACATGAAAATAGCTTAAAATAGGAAAAAGAGCTATGTAGATCAACAAAGAATGCACAAGGAATTTCAAATGGGGGAACTTGTCTACTTATGTGTTAGACCAAGGAAGAGTTCATAGATAATTAGATCTTGTGCTATGCTAGCACCAATATTTTGTGGACCATTTTAGATCATAGAAAGAGTGTGGCTAGTGGTTTACATACTAGCCTTGCCACTCACAATGAAAGCACATGATGTTTTCCATATTTATTTAATTAAAAAGTATGTACATGATGTTGATCATGTTGTTCATTAGACTGTGATATAGGTGGAATCTTGGGGAGAATTCTAGCTAGAGCCAACATGAATTTTGGATCGAAGGAAGATCATACTCTGGGATCGAGTAATTGAGTAGGTTGAGGTGTAGTTGAGGAAATTTAGAATAGATGAAGCCACTTGGGAGATGGCTGATCAAATGAGGGTATCATACCCATTTTTGTTTATGGTGTAATGAATGTGAAAAGAGTTGTGTATATAATACTCGTTGTAGAATTTTGTGTTTGGGTGTAGAACATTGAGGACGTTTTTCCTCTAAGTGGGTGGGGTTTGTGACAACCCTTTTTGTTAGCCCTCTTATAAATGTCAGTATGAATCATAATTCATGTAAATAATGTGGAAATATAAATAATGATTAGCTAAAGGAGTGGACATGGATTCACAGGTCCAAGGAGGAGCAGTTGCTTGTAAACCTAATCCAGTGAATTTATGTTAGCACCTATCTCCCTGATGGATTAATGGTATTTATGGTGCAAGAATTGAATAAAAGTATAGGGTAGTATGTAGTAAATGACACATAAACCCATATAGTCTTTGGCTCGCAAGACATGTTTTGGAAGTCAACACATAAGGTGCGAAAGGGAGAAAGCATTGGTGGTGGTAAGAAGAGAGAGGGAGTGCTTGGAGACAAACACATCGAGTAGAGTTATGTAGAATCATATAAATAAAGCAGATACTCTTGGATGTGCAAGGGGAATTTTAAGAGAATTTGTTGAAAGAAAAGGCTAAAATCATAGTGTATGGACATGCTTGAAAGCATTCTGAGGAGTGTGGTGTAAAGTAGAAGGTTGTTGTGTTGAGAAAGTGGAGTAATAGTGGACTCTGGATTCCTACCCAACCAGTGGAGACACTATGTACTCTAGTACTTCTTGTGGCATTCTATAGGTGGAGACCTTGAGGGTGGAATTTGGATCCCTGTGAAACCAATCAGGTGGAGGCATGGTGTGCTTTGGATTCCTTCCAAATTACAGGTGGAGACATTGTGGGCTTTGGATTCCTATAGTGTGAATCAGGTGCAGACAACGTGGTTTCCAGATTCCTATAGTGATTTTTAAGTGGAACATTATATGATATAGATACCCTGAAGCGATTATTGGTTGGAGCACTGTGTGCTCTAGATTCCCTAAAGTGTTTGATTGGGTGGAGACATTGTGGGTTCTAGACTCCAATGAGATTTGGTTGAATTGTATTGGTGTAAGTTCCCTAGAGAACTTAACTCCTTAGTATTTGAATTTGGTTTGGGGGTGGACAACAACAAGAAATATTGTAGTGTATTTGACCTATGGTTGGGTGGAGAGTTGAAAACCCTCCCTTAATTACTAGTTATTTAAGCTAATCAAGTAAGTATGCTCTCTTGTATATATGTGGAAACTATAAATGGTGAATGATATCTTCATGATTATGAAAATTGATATATCAGTACTATACATGGTAGAACTTGTGATTCTAAATGTCTACAATAAAATACTTATGTGAATGTCTCATATTTTTTAGGGGCATGCAAAGCTTGTGTTTGTCGATCTGTTCCTGAGCTACAAAGTTAGTGCATGATCTTATGAATGCTAAATGTGCTCAATTAACTGCTATAATGTATAAATTCCATTGTTTGACATGGGCATGTATGTTTGATTGATTAATATTATTGATGGTATTTTTATTGCAATGTATGGTTTATCAGTTGTTCTAATAGGAATGTGAAGTACCTATTTTGGGGTAGGAAGTGTTTTTGTTGATATATTTAAGTTGCAGAGTAATGTAGTCATGGTTTGAATTGCTTTTCTGCATGTTAGTGGACACACTGGTAGTTGCATTGATGTATTATGGACATGAAAAGATAAATATAATGTTAGTGTTGAAATTCAGGTTTCATTCATGTGAATATTGGTGTTATGAAAAATATTATAATTCAAGGAAACCCTGAGAAAAGTCCCTTAAATCCTCAACATTTCTAAGTCTAACGTATTGTAGAGAACAAAACTTATATCTAGGGTTGGATAAGTCCTTGGTGATTTGTATCTAGGTTAGATGCTTTTCAAATTTGGTGGATACATTTGAAAGTATGGACATTCAGACCATTTATATTTGTGCACTTTTGTGAGTGCCTCAGATTTGGGGAGCAACCTGGATGACTTGAATAAAAACAAGGAAAAATGGGGAAATTCGAGTGAGACTCATTTGAGATTCTAAAGGCTTAGAGACAAATTTTGTGTGATTGGAATGTGTGCATTCCATAAATTATTTCCACAAGGTTGGCCATCATTGTGAGAGCCAGATGTATCTGGGGATCTGGGACATCCCAAGTTGAGGAAAAATCATGAATGCACAGAACCCAAGATTTGGGACAGATCTACATAAGAGCATGGAGCTGAAGTGATCCAAATATATCTAGGGATCTAGGAGTCTGGGAGTTTTTTCGATTACAAACATTGTGCATACCCATATTTCTTCTACAACTAGATATGAAGGGATTCTTTTCTTTTCACAAAGGTTAAGGTCCTATATGACATGCATTTTTATGATGTGGAAAGTGCCACAGATGAATGACCACTAGTTGCAAGAATTCCATGAAGGTGTTGTGGGAAACATGGTAGGGTCATGTTAATCACACGTGGTTTCCAAATGACATCGAGTTGTTGATGTGGTAATGGTTAGTTGGAAAATCTTTGAAAGGGCATAAATTTCAATCCAAAGATCAAATTGGGGTGAAACTTTATATCCTAGAAATCTCTCAATGAAATGAATGTGATGGTGTTGTACAA
Organism: Pinus taeda; assembly: GCA_000404065.3. Classification (NCBI taxonomy): domain Eukaryota; kingdom Viridiplantae; phylum Streptophyta; class Pinopsida; order Pinales; family Pinaceae; genus Pinus; species Pinus taeda. The sequence continues at coordinate 22,218 of APFE030812766.1, read as the reverse complement.
AGTTAAATTCCACAAACTTTGGAGGAGTAGAAAATTTTGCAATCCCATTTCCATAGTGATAGCATGGAAGTTGGATTATTTTCAAGTAACACCTCCCATCAGCCTAGGAAGACCAAGGAGGTGGGAAGGAATGTTACAAAATAGTGCTAAACCTAGCTTTTTGAGACTTAAATAATTCACATGTTAGTTTTAAATAGATTCACATATCTCGACCAACTCATGATAAATTCACTCCATTTATGGTAACATAGATATTGATGGAGTCTAAAAATTATGCATTTAAGAATGGGTCTCTTAGCTAAGTCAGGATTCGCCTAATGTAGTTGGGTATAGTCTCCTTTGTGAATACATGATTCTCCTTTATGAAATATCATGATTTTAACTTCAATATGAACATGGGAAATATTAAATCATGAAGGATATATTTATATTGAATTTTTTTGTGGATGTAATCATTTTCCATCACTCTCCCTCCATTGGGTCCCCTCTTCTCATGACACTATTCAAACCATGAAATGAGATAAACTATGATGTATTACATCCTTATCATACCTTCTTGACCTCATGTATCAAGGGGATATTTTATAATAATTGGTCCACCAAAAACCAACAAATACCTTGGTCGAAGGAAGGATATCAACAGACTCTCAATGTACTAATTGAAAATTAGAATATCTAAATCAATTAATCAGTTTAATGTGAATATACTTAAGTATTGAGCATCACACTACTATTACCTATAATAGTGATGACACTTAGTTGTTGATTAATAATAAAATCAAAGAATCTTTAATGTTATTATATGAAAACACATAATCAAAGGATTTTGACATGAGCCTTTTCATCAACAACGTGCATTTACTTAGTGTTTTGTACATGGTTTAAGATCAATACATACTGAATCCTTCTTGTCATGTTTCTCAATCCTAGAGGAATCCATGGAAACTATAAAGCTAATAAGAAATGACTTGTTGCATTGATTTTTTCTTCTTTTGTAAGTGGCCTTTTGTTGGCTAACTACAATGCTTGGAGTTTGGATTATTATTAATTGTAGAGTTTGTCTTGGAAAGGATAAACCATGTGTGTGAGAGTATTGGATAAACACATTCTTCACCTATTGTAATACCCTTGATTTAACAATATCCTTTTCCCCTCATGCACCATCTCCCCTCCCCCTACATCCCTTGAACTCTCTTTCATAATGATGTTTTTTTGATGATTTTATATAGTGGTTTTAGGCTTACTTTTCATGATATCTAAATTGAGTTTGTGCTAACAAGAATTTAAGAAGATATTTTGAAACAAATTGTTGCACATAGAAGTATCGCTATCACTTTGTTTGAATGTGTATGTCACTCAAGAAAAATGACTTACTTTCTTTCATCCTAGGATACGCTAAGAGAGATATTAACATGGCACCAATATTGAGTATATCCTCCATTCTTTTCTTCAAGGACTTTCTCATTCAATGTTATTTTGGTTCTTAATATAATTTAGAGATTAAGAAAAATGACTTACCTTCTTTCATCCTAGGATACACCAAGAGAGATATTAACATGGCACCAATATTGAGTATATCCTCCATTCTTTTCTTCAAGGACTTTCTCATTCAATGTTATTTTGGTTCTTAATATAATTTGGGGATTTAGAAAAAACACAAGTACCACCTCTTTTATTTACCTATTGTTTTTGTCAAGACCAATTACTTTATAGTGGGATTAGTGTGAGGATATTATCTAAAATCATAAACAACAATATCCATGATAGTTTACATATCACTCAACATAGGTTTCCCAAGTGTACCTAATTTATTCAATGTCTTATGTATTCTCAATTCCATAGGTTCAATGTCCTAAGATCCTTAAGCATTTAGGGTATCATAAGCATCATCGATATTGTAAGTGTAAATGAGTATCATATGTGATCATGTTATGAATAATGAATTATCGGGCTTGGACAAAGATATCCATCATAAGGTCATATCTCTAATCATGTATTAGATTATTTATGATCTAATAAAGATGATTTTCAAATAATTTTCAAAGTATGTTTTTTTGGCTATGATAAGACTCCCCACTCTAAACCTTTGTGTTGATGCGATACTTGTATGCTTCATTAGTGTTATGAGTTTTATTTTATTATTCTTTCTTTTATGTTAACATATTAGGCATTTTTTATAATAATGAATAAATAAAAATAATATTAATCTTTTTATAAAATTACCATTTATTAGTTAAAATCATAGTTATATTTATTTTAAGCGATGTACTAATTAGAATTTAAATGCATTTCCAATATGCTACTACTGAAAGTACAATAAGAGATCATTATCACTATCGTGAAAATGATATTTTCTTGTAGTAGTAAACCTAATTTTTTTTTACACATTTTTAGTTAAGTAATTTAATCTTGAATTTTGAATTAAAACTCCTTACATAAATAATAGTAATATTAATTAATTGCAAAAGAAGAATGTCGTAAAAGGGGAATTAAAAATTATTAATATATTGAAGTTTTTGAAAATAAATGTGTCTTTCTAAATGCTTTGCAATATTAATGCACACTCTTCTACCTCATTGAGATCCAATAAATGTGTCTTTCTAAATGCTTTGTAATATTAATGCAGACTCTTCTGCCTCATTGATATCCACTTTAACATTATTTCCATTATTTGTATCACTTTAAAAAGTCTCCTCTAATTTGTCGATTAAGTGAAGTGCAATTTAATAGAGAAACCAATATTTTTTTATATGTAAATATGAGTTATACTGAAAGAATAAATTAAGAGATGTAATGAGGAACTTGAAATTATATTTATTTTCTTATATAATTATGTATATAGTTAATGATATCATGTTCCTGAGGTTTTCTTTATTACTCTTTAAACGTAAATTATTGCTATGAAAAAAAGATAAATACCCACAATTACAAGGGTTTCATAGGTTTTATAGCTTTTTTTTCATCCACTGATCTTAGATGGAGTATGTTTAGATAAATGCTAACGTTTTTTTACTCATAAACTTTGCATCAACCTCATTATTGAACTGAGAGTGCTCATGATTATATTTTCCTTTTCTCTTGAATGTTTATATCTATATATATATATATATATATATATATATATATTAATATAATATATATATATATATATATATAATATATAATTATATATATATAATTATATATCTATATATATATATATTTATATAATTATATGATATATATATATATATATATTTCTAAAATTGTTAAAAGGTTTTAACATTACGCACCAATGGACACATATAATATGATCAACTTCTTTTACGTTTAATAAAATAGCAATTTGTTAAGTATTAGTTACATTGTAAGGTGTTTCTTTCTAAAAAGAACTCTCTTATCTGCCTTTGTTTCATAATATGTTTCATTCAATCTTTTGTTAGACGATTGGGTTATGATTATTCGTTGATTTGAATTGAATGATGGTTGCTACTCGGTCCCAAGTCCATTTATTTGCTAACCACTTTCCCAACTACACAAATGACTATGGCAGATGCATACCATGGTTTGCGTGCGTCCTGCAGCACTGGCCTTATTTCCCAATCGCAGAAGACTGTGGCAGATGCATACCATGATGGTTTGTGTGCATCTTGCAACACTAGCCTCGTTTCCAGAACTTATAGAAGGGGGCAGGTGGCATCCATATTACAGAGACTCAAGCCAGCACTACATTAGATAATCAGGGATGTGGAAATCTTAACTTCATATCTTGTTTAATCAGGGATGTGGAAATCTTAACTTCATATCTCGTTTGGGTTATTTATAGCTCGAGGATTCTTGATAGTTCTAAAATTGTGTTGAATATCTCATTATTTTGTGTTTCTTCTAGTGGCTCAAGAGTTTGCTAAAATCACAATTAATATCATACTTAAAGGTGATGTGGCTGCTAGAGGATATGCAAAAGAAGCCAGTGCATTGCAAAAATTAGTAGATGTATTGAATGAGGGAGTGAAAATTCTTTGTGACATCTTCATAAGATCATAATAATCCAATTTGTCAGATGTCCAAATGACTGAATTTCTTAAAGATCTTGGGTTCCATAATGAGACAAGAGAATGCTTAGTAGATTACTACAGTCAATGATTCAGGGAAATAAGGGGTCTGGTTGTATTTCTAAGACTTAATGTGTCATCATACAGAAAGATGGAATGACGACTTGATGTGCAGGTTCTAGAAATACCCCTCTTGAAACTGTGGAGAAAATTAAGAGGAACATTATTCTTGTAAATTGAATCTAGATATGTTTGAAGCTATTATGTGGTCTCTTCCTTGACTCAGCATTATGTGGATGTTTCAAAGAAGAGGGGGAAGACATCATACCCTGGTATATCAACATTAGTAACTAATTGTTTTGTTATTATAACTATGGTTAATTATTGTTAAAGGATTTTAATGATTCGGTTAAAATAAATTTATGAGACCAGGAAAAGAAAAACTATTAAATTTTCTATTATAAATGTAATTTACATATGCATGTAAATGCACCCGTTTATAGTTATAAATCTAAGAGGGAAAACTCAAAAGAAGAGACCTTAGAAGAGGTTAATTAACTACGAGACAGTTAAGCATTTGTGATTCTTGGCCTTCCTTTCTTGAGAAATAAAGACGTCTCAGTGGAAAGGAAGGAGGTTCTGATTTTTTTTCCAACTTCCTGAGAAGGAGGAAAAGAAGATAAAAATTCAACCAAGAATAGTAGTGAAGACTGGAGGCAGAGGAAAATTCTTGAGATGGGATGGACCCAGTGGAATACCTAACATAGAACTACTTTGGACTGGATCGGTAGAGGTCTTGAGATCTGTAAAGTGTCTAAGGCTGGGAAAAACTGTTTTGGTAGATGGAAGCTTAGTGGGGTGTGGGGAGGGGAATGCAGACGTCATTGTCGATCCCATTGGAAGGGTGGAAGGTACTCTTCCTATTAAGTTATTCCTAAACTGATAACCAACGGATAAGTATAAGTATATTAGTGATTTTGCAGTGTTTATTTCTTTTCTTGAATATAGATAGTAATGCATGTACATTGTATAATATGTTTGAGTTTGAATTCACTGTAGAAAGTGTGATTTTGTAAAGACGAAAGAAAATAGTAGCAGATACTGTAGTTGACAACTAAGTAAGTTGTGAAGTAAGTATAATCATTAACTCTTTTTATTTTAATGGATTTGTCCTAGTTGTCAGAGACCCAGTTAATTTGGCCCTCAGGCTGCGACCAAGGGCTAAACAGTCTGGTATCTTGAAGAAATAAATTAAAAACCCTTGCAGGAGAAAGAAATTGTAAATAATAGGGTAATAATTGATTAAACTAAGTAAGATATAAATACACCAGGAATAAAGAAACAGTAGAAAGGAAATTGTACTAGATACTAGAAACGTGAAAAGATAATGTGGTCACGCACACAAACTTTGGAAAATAATCATAAAACTATATACAAAAACTCGGAAAATGTGAATACATCTGGAGATAATCATAACATACAAACAAGAATTCGGAAGATGTGAATATATTTGAAAATAAACAATATATTTATATATTATATATATATATATATATATATATACTTATAAGCAATAACTCAAGGGCTGTAAGGGATATTATAAATGTAACCAAATTTACTAGAAATCGAAGAGAAGCCATTTCTTTTTTTTTAACGGTGATTTCCATAATCATGCAAACTAAAAGAGGAAACAGTTCGTGAACTAGTTGAATAAGAGAACTATAGTTCTATTGGGACCAAGAAGTCTTGCTTAACTTAACAAAATAGGTTCAATAAAACAAAATAAGCAAGTCCTGAATAATTTAAAGGAGCAACCAGATTCTTGTCTGAACCCCTCGGCTTAATTAACAAAAAATAATCTAAATAGGCCATGAACACATTTAATTCAACAAACAAAAAATTGTATATTCTAACGAAACCCCAGGAACAACAAATTGTTTACAGTGTCAACACAGAATCTATAATGAGACTTGAAATTTAGAGGGCTTGACCAGTGGTCATCCCTTTGAAAACATTTACACCTATCCAATGAATGCAAAGCCTTCGTCTAACCAAGCTACTAGGGCCAGTCGTGAATCAGGTAACTAAGATAACTGCCATGAAATTGCCTAGTTAGTATTGGATCGATGAAAGAGGTTAAAATCCCAGAAGCAATCCTTAACCATCACTGGTGTCAAGGGGTACCTATAAGTGCATCGACTAGGTTAAATCCCTCTGCTTTGCTCATAAGTTTATACAGAAGCCTAGCAGGAACAAATTAAAAACGGTACCTGCAACATCCAATTGGAGAGTGCCTCAATTAGAATTGGACACATGAAATCGATTTGGTAAACAGTGAGAGAAACACAAACCCTACAAATCTGAGAAAGAAATTGGGCATACCTATGTAGGAAGAGGTAGTCTATAGAAGTCATGACCTGCAGCGGTTATTACCCTTTAAAACCTTCATTAACTAGGGGAAAAGCTTATTAGACACTAATAATCACCAGATTACCTCCAACAGAGAAGGGCACAACTCATTGCAGCTCACAAAGAAGGGTACAGTTCATTGCAGCTCGCAACAAAACCCCGAACATGTTACAAAGGGAGCAAGATTAAAAGAAACAAGCTAAGATCATGAAACCCTCCATTGTTGACATAATGACTAGCAGAGATACCTTACCTGCCTCATGCCCAAAGCTATGATAATGAAACTGTGAAAATGCAGTTGCCAAGCGAACGAATCAGGGCACTAGTTGCAGAGCGATTTCACCATACCGATGGAAACACAATGAGGAACGGGTTGAGGTTTCAGGGAAGGGTAATACCCTAACTACTCCTCATTTAAGCTGAACCGTTTATCCTCAATGAAATCGATGATGTAGGTCGGCCCAGGTGTCAAATGTAGAATGAAGCTTGAGAAGGTTCTTCCACTACTGAGTTAATTTAATGGATGCCGACATTGAGTTATATAGTAGGTTATAAAAACTGTTAGCACTCGAATCTGCCTCAGGCTGAGGAAGGCAAAACTCAAGGCAACATCAAACCAAGCTCAGCCTCGTAGCTAGCCCTACAAGGACAGGAGAGGGCTCTCTCCGGGTCTATCTCGGTAAATAAGTTTTCAAAGGGGTTGAGATGATCGATAAGGAATACAGATTTTAGGCTAGTAAAGAGATAGGAAAGTTTGATTTAGATTTTTGAGTTTTTTGTTGGAGAAATGGGAAAACCAATTTTGGGTGTGGGGATTAAGGTCAGATCTTTGCAGAGTTCGAGTTGGGGCGAGGTAGCCAGTAGTCTTGATGCCTTTGATCAGGTGTATGGATGGATCAGAACGACAAGGAGCTGAAGAGGGCAAGGGAGAACATGGATCCTCTCCAAACTGGCGAAAACATGTAAAACTAAACAAATTTAAAGGAAGAGCACTGTGAACAATGAATTCAACCTTATTTACTCATTCATTTAGTTTCAAAAGCATAAGAAGGGAATGGCATACATCAAACATGAATGAACTTACAATAAACTGAGAGATAACATCATCAAGAACTGAAAGCCACAAGAATCCCAACAGGTGCTGCAAAACCTCTGATCTTTCCTTAGCCAAAATATGAAAAATATGTACAATAGTGTGCCAAAATCTTCCCAAGAGTCCAACCTCTGCTACTGAATGAAAATTTACATATATAGATCAAGCTACCCTCATTCCCTAACCTCTAGGGGTCGATCTCCTCCTTCTAGGAGCAGTTTGAACAAATTCTAAACATGGAGCAAGAATCTAGGTGACCAAAACAACCTGCCTCTAAAAAGAAGGAAACTGATTCATTACATTAATTTCTTGCTAATTTGTGAATGAAGAAGGTAGATAAGTGCCATGTTACCTTACATACATCAAATTACATCACGTTGGGTCAAAAATTACATCAAGGAGTGAAACTGGTGAAAACTGGCCGATTTCCTGAGCTGGAAGGTGAAAAATTGGCCAAAATCCTCTATGTGCAGCACCCTGATCTCTATGCGCAGCGCACTTTTCCAGCTGATTTTGAGGCATTTCCTGACACCCAAATTGAGCTCACAATAGCTTGTTGGAAAGCCCTGGATGTTTACTTTCCAACCCAAGTGGAATTTTCCAATTTGGAGCTCATTTGGCCCCTCAAAACGGAATTCTCCCAGAGGTACTTCCTGCTGTGGCAAAAGGTGACAACAAGGTGGTTTTCATGGTGTTTTTGGGCCTTTTGACCATCCAGATCTTGATGAAATGCTTCGGCAATAGCTAAGCATGGTAATTCTTCATGACAAATCCAAAACTAAAAGCCATTTGTGATTTGGACCTCCCAATCTTATGGGTCGCGCGCGGCGCGCTACGCGTTGAACCAAAAAACCTGTTTTGCAAGCCAAAAATTTCAAAATGACAAAAATTTCTCCGAATTTGCTCAAATTCGGAGTGAAGACCCTCTATCATGTATTGTGCTCCGCCAATGAAGCCTCGGCCAAAATTTGGAGTGGATCGGGCTTTTTTCTCCGTTTTAGTGCCTTGCTTAATTGCCTCTTTAGGATCTTCATTTTCGCTTTGCAAACATGCATGCGAGCCCAATAGTGAGTTTTCATATGACAAAGCATGTCTTTGTCTCTATTGGCCTTCACCAGCAACTTCTCTAAGTGGATGTTGACCCTCTCAAGTCAAAACTCTCAGTTAGCCTCTACCTCCTGCTTATAAACTGAATCTGTGTCTGACATGGCTTTGAAAACAAGATGTCTGCAATATGTATGTTGATATAGGTGTAGTGAAATCAAAAGTTCAATGTATGCTCAAAACCTAAACATGTTACATGTGTACCAAAGCATCATAGGAAACAAGCCACAGTGGTAATAGCTTTGTTTAAGTAGATTGGCCTAAAATAGTCACTGCTTTGATCACAAGGGAATTTGACAAATGAGCAAAAAGTGTAATGTGCACCCTTTGCAATGTTGGGTAAAACTTTACAAATCAGTATGGGACTGTATTTCACCAATGGAGAATGGAAAAATCTTCACCAAGCCACCCACATGTATTTAAAAAAAACCTTAAGGAATGATTTTGACATGAACATAGGGTTTCATTTTTCAAGACCCAATACATCAAATTTCCCATCTTGAAACACACTTCAAACATTGACTGAGCAGCAATGAAATACCTACTTGCAAGTTTTGGAGTGGATTTGGTATGATCTGGTCGCATGAACAAAGTTTTATTGGTGCTGTAACCCAGTGCGCAGCGCACAAACCCAACGCGCAGTGCACCTCTATATGCGCAGCGCCTTTGTTAATTTACACTAGCCATTGAGGCCCAATGCGCAGCGCACAGAGCCAACGCGTAGCACATTTTTTAAGAGGCGTTTGGAGGCCTTCCCGGTGTCGAAATCAGGTGCAGGATAGCTCGTTGGAAAGGTCTCTCATTTTAATTTCTACTACAACTAGAATTTTGCAATTTGGAGTTCATTTGCCTTGTTAAAAATCAAATCTTCCAAGACTGGTCAAAATGTGCCAAATGAGGCTGCCTCAAGGAAGAGTGTTGTTGCAGTCAAATTTTGAATGCCTTCCCCAATTCCAAATTGAGCTCATGATAGCTCATTAGAAATATATTTTTGTCTAGTTATCCTTTGACTCATCAAAAAAGTTATTTGGACAACCAAGCTAGGAGAAAAATTGATTTTCCCAAAGTCACTTCAGAGGTGCATCAATTCTCCCGAGGCGATTGTATTTTTGACATTTCTCTAAAACCATGACACCTGTGTAAAAAGTGAGGGAGGTTTTTCTTCCTTGGCCTTTTGTGGACAAAAAACTCTCTTAGTTTTTCAAAATTCATCTTTGATTGCTCTGAAACATCTTTTGAGTGAAACTTATCCCGATGTGTGAAACAAGGAATTTTGTCGAAATGAAGCGAAATGAAGGGAATAAGGGGCTTCTAAATTATTGGGGAAATTTTTTGAAGTAGGGAGGGATGTTAGGAAGTATGGGAAAGTGGAATCTTAGAGATTGAGTGAGGGGAAGGGGTTCAAAAGGGCAAAACACAGGCCTAGCCTAGAAAATTGCCAAGTTGTGGCAAGAGACTAGGGTTTGTGCAAAAATGAGGAATTTGGGGAATCTCAGAGATGGGAAGTGTTTAATAAGGTACATTAATGATAGGGGAAGGTGTATGAACACCAGGATACAAGTTTTTCTAATGATTTGACCATCCAAGAGAAATTACCTCCAAAACCCTAGGAGAGGGAAATGGACCTTACCTAGACACAACTGAAGCATGAACAAGCTGTAAAATGACCCAATGGAACTTGACATGATGATGATAACCTCTATGAATAATGGTACACTCAGCTGAATGGTGACATGGACCGACATTTGGACAATTTTGAAAAAGAGCTGAAAACAAACCCTAGACCTAATGCCTAGTGACCAAATTTTGCTTGAAGACTTATTGAAATGACAAAATTTGACCTTGACACCTTAAAATCACTTTGTAAGAGCATGTTTGATCACTGAAGGAAGGCTTCAAAGGCTGACACTAACAAAAACCAAAACCAAATTCAAAATGTTGTGGTCATCAAGTTAGGTTGTATCGAAGGTTAGATTTACAGATTAAATCAAATAAAATAAAATAATCTTGACATGAATATACATGGTAACTTTAAAAGGCAATCTTGGGTTGTTCAAAGAATAATTTTATTTTTTATTTTTTTACTTTATAAGAGTTACATATATGAGAATGACCCAAAGGAGTGTTACAATTGGTTAGACCTTCGTAATGTTGTTGTTGAGGATTTTTCTGGAAGTGTGGAATACCTTTGACTAGAAGTAGCTAGCTTGCCAAAAGATGTTAAAGGTTGAAATTTCGGATTTCTAGATTGACTTGAAGATTCTCTACCTTGAGAGTAGGCATTTGACCCACTTGAACAAGAAGTAGTGTTAGACCTTCGTGGACTAGCACTGATTCGTGAAATTGGAGAACTAGAATATCCCTAAAGCATTGTAAAACAATGAACTTAGCAAAAATAGGAAATACGATTTATTGATCATTACCCATTGGGAAAAGTAAAATATACCCATAGAACAATATGCTCCTAAATAACTTTCCAAAACTTCCATCAGCAGCAATAAAGAAAACATCCCTTCAATTCTAATAGATACTCATGAAAATTTGCTTGACCTAAAGAGAAGAAGCTTGTGCTCCAATTGCTTGAACTAAATACAAGAAGCTTGTGCTCCAAACATTAGGGATTCATGGAGACAAGTGATGTTGCAATTACCACAACTCTTGATAGTAGAAGAGAGAAAAATTACATCAAAGTAATCTACCATAACTACACAAAGAATGAAATAAGGATAATGGAGAGAAAGATTCAGTAATAAAACTAGATCCATTTTACATGTAGAGTGAGAAGTGTCTCACCCTTGAGGTTGTTCTGCTTGATACTTGTGGCACATAAATCACTCCACTCCATAGTGTACTTGTCTCAGAAATGTTAACACAGGGAGCATCTTGCTTCAATGAAGGAAAATGTGGAGTGCCTGGGAAGTCAGAAGCATGTCATTGCATTACAAAGCAATCTCAAGAATAGAAATGTATATGTGATGAGAAAATGCATTTGGAAAACCAACAGTATGCACCAAAAGAAGTGAAAAAGAGAAAATATGTGCCAACATTAATCTGGCAAGCAGAAGAAGAAGAAGAATATATATATATATATATATATTATATTATATTATATATATATATATGAAAAACAAATGAATATTATGAAGGCATAGTCATATTTCTATAATGCATAGTGGCAAGTGCATATTGCTAGTAGAAACATGAAAAATTCTTCTAACTCTTGTTGCATGTGAACTATAATCCTACTGTGAATTGTGCAAGCGATAAGATGCATTTAGAGAAGTACTCCCCATTGAATGTTGAGCCTTTCCATCAAATCTTATACTCGGTGCTGATCAGTTTGCATCAAAGTTTCTATGCTCGTACATATCTACTTTTTTGCATGGTGATTTCTCTTTATCTTCTAGCTCTGAATGACATTTTGTTTACTAATTTTTATCTTCAGTGATTTTTATGTGTCATGATTCTTCTTCAATTTATGCCTTATGGCATTTCCTTTGCAACATCTGGTACAATTGCTAGTTTAGATCCATCTTAACTCCAAATCAGTCAAGCACTGAGAGGGATCAAATCTCTTTTCACTCTAAAAGAGGTGTGCATATAAGTTATATTCCACATGAATATCATGGATCAATACCATGAGTCATTTTTATTTTTATTATTATTTTTTTATATAGGATTGTTTTTGTTTTATTATTTTTATTTTATTTTTTTAAATGGTTTAATTTAATTTAATTTATATTTTATGTAATTTGACTTAGTCAAAATATTAAACATTACATTAAAAGTGTCTTTGGATACAATAAATTTTATGATAATAATCTTACACAAAAAACAGGATCGTGAAATTGCACAAAGGGAAAACAACTCCCACGCGTGTTGCATACCTGACCTAGCAGTGATCGCTGCCTCCTGCAGCTCCTCCACTTGGCAGCCTCCTGCTGCTGAGCTCCTCCGAGCATGGTTTGGCCTCTCTGAGCTGATGCGTGCCTCTGATCTGGGTAGCTTTTCGCTTTCCTCCATCTTCTCAACAGCCTCCTACTGCTGAGATCTTCCATACCATGCCTCTTTTAGCAGGGGGGGATTCTTCCTCCCATCAAGGGACTGATGATCATGAAGTAGCATTTGCAACTCTAATATTGGAAAATGGAGCTCCAAAAGCCAGGCCATCTGTCAGTAAATTTTTGAAAAAGCTAGCAGACATTCCAGAGATCTCATTACCTCCAACAGTTCTAAGAAAAGTAGTTATCTCATTAGCAAAATGTGGTTTGGTGGGACAATTTACAGGGTTGTGGCCTTCTCCCAGAGCAGTCCAGAAATAGGTAGAAATAAATTGGAATGCATATATACAAGGAAAAATAGCTATTCGGTTATGTGGAAGGGGATAGTTTACCTTCTTATTTGAAACTAAGGAAGACAAGGACTTAATATTCAGAAACAAACCCTATTTATGGACTCAATAGGCTTATATCTGAATAGATGGTCACCAGATTTTGATCCAGAGATGGATATTCCAAGAACGGTTCCGGTTTGGGTAAGGTTGCCTCATCTCCCCCTTCACTGTTGGGGCGATGATTCAGAGAGAGCTATAAGAAATGTGATAGGAAAATACATAGATAGATGTGAACCCAAAGAAAATATGCATGCATGTGATAGAATCTGCGTGGAAGTAGACTTGGGAAAAGGTTTACTAGAGGCAATAAAAATCGAGGTGGACCAATGGGCATGCATCCAACAGCTGGACTACAAACAAATCCCCTTCAAATGCAAGGTATGCCATGAATACAGTCATTTTGTAAATAGGTGTAGTAAAATAAAAGAAGTAGAGAATGTTGAAGCTCAAGAAAATACATGGGAACAAGTGAAAAGAAAGAAACCCCATAATAAACAAGTGGCAATGAACTCCTCTAAGCCTCATGGAAACAATGAAACAACCTCTATTCCTCCAATAAATTTGGACCCTCCAGTAATTCTTTCCTCAAACCCATTCAAAATCCTAGGAGAAGACTTTCCATCTCCACACTCTCATTCTCAAGTTAATGCTTTAGCCCTTATTCCATCCCCCACTCAGAGTCCATCCCCCCCACCACTCACAGTCGACCAAATACAAACAAGAAACAAAGCAAAAGAAAACAATTAAGCATGGGATCAACCAAAAAAAGTAGGAAGGAAATCTAATAAATAAATAAGGGATGAGGTAGCTGCAAAGGAAATGGCCATTGGCACTCAACAGCCAATGGACTCCTTTCTCGGCAAACAGACGGGAAGTGGAGAAAAAAATCGACATAAAGAAAAGGGAAGGACTCATCACAAATCCAGTAAATAATGATTACGGTCTCTTGGAATAGCAGGGGTTTGGGATCCGCTTTTAAAATCAACACTGTTCGGAACATAATAAACCAAGAATAGCCAGACATTCTTATGATCCAAGAGACCAAAGTTAGCAAGCAAAAGGTTCAAAAAATGATCAAAACTCAAAAAAACTATGAAGGAACAACCATAGATTCTAATGGGGCTTCAGGCGATATATGTGCATTGTGGAACAAATGGAAATGAGAACTTTCCAAATAAAAACTCAATAATTATTAGGTAATAACAGATCTAAAAAATAAGAGTGCAAATGAAGAGTTTATCATCATAAATATATACTCTCCTAATCACTATAGAAATAAAGTTCAATGCTGGAAATCGGTGAAAGAAGAAGCATCAGAAGGGCAAAGAGACAAATTAATTATAGGAGGAGACTTTAATCTGATTAGAAATATAGATCAGAAGCTGGGAGGTAATTATTTTAGTGATCCCTCAAGAGCAGTGCTAGAAGAACTCATAGAAGAGTATAAAATACTTGATATACCCCCAAGTAAAGGAAAATACACCTGGAGCAATAAAAGAATAGGAATACACAACATAAAGGAAAGCTTAGATAGAATTATGATTTAAGAAAATATAGCAGCAGCATTTTCCATAGTGAAAAGCAAAATTGTGCATGCTTCAACTTCCGACCACAAGCCTGTGGTATTGACCTTGGATATGCTGGAAAATCAAGGAAGACTTTGGCAAGCAAATAAGAGAAAGTTGGAAAAACATTGTAATAGGCTCTCCTCATTATGTATGGGAGACTAAGCTGGAAAATTTAAGACTTTTTTTAAAAGCATGGCAACAGAAAATGCTCTTAAAGAAAAAAAATAGAACTGCAAGAGAAACTTGAAAACATGAGCAAGAAAAAAGAAAATAAACAAGATAGCAAGCAAGAGTATGTGCATGAAAAAGAAGTTTTCTTAGATTTATACAAGCAAAAAAGGCAAGAGGAAGAGGAAAGTAGGCAAAAGTCAAGATGCTTATGGTTGAAAGCGGGGGATAAAAACACCATTTTTTTCCATAAAAATTTAAAGATGAGAAGAGTGGACAATCAAGTTGACAAAATACAAGTAGAATGGCAGGAAATAAGAGGAATGGAAGAGATTAAAAAGGCAGCACATAACTACTATAAAAATCTCCTCTCCATAGGGGATCAACAAGTGGACAACGAAGAATTTCTTTGGCAAATTAGCAATAAAATCACCGAACAACAAAATAGAGATCTAGAGAAAGAGGTCACAGAGGAGGAAATAAGAGAAGAAATATGGAGTATGCACCCGGAAAAAGCACCAAGCCCGGATGGTTTCACAATTGCCTTCTACAAGAACCATTGGGTAACAATCAAGAAAGATTTGGTGAGAATGATAAAAAATGTTTTCCAAAAAAATAAATTTGGAGAAAATACCAAAGCCTCACTCTTGGCTTTTATTCCTAAATAACCAAATCCTATTTCCTTTGATAGATACAGGCCTTTCTCTCTATGCAACTTTTCATACAAAATAATCATGAAAATATTGGCAAACAGATTAAAAAGAATTATGCCATGCATCATCTCAAAAAATCAAGGTGGTTTTGTTCCAAAAAGACAAATCACAGGCAATGTAATTATAGTGTAGGAGGCCATACATAATAGTATACAACGAAAGGAAAAGGGTATGGTCATAAAGCTGGATATGGCCATTGCCTTCGACAGAGTAAATCATAAATTTCTTGTGGTTGTCCTTCAAAAGTTTGGCATTTCTTCTAGGTTCATAGATATTGTTATGGCATACATCACCACCCCTTGGATAACACCTTTGATCAATGGGATACCAAGTAGTTTTTCCGAAGCACAAGAGGACTGAGACAAAAGTTCCCACTTTCCCCTTTTCTCTACATTATAATGGCTGAATCATTGAGTATACAACTAAAAAATCAAAGGGAAAAAAGAAAAATTACAGGTATTAGAATCACTAGAGGGGTCAAAGAAATAAACCACTCTGTCTTTGCAGATGACACTCTTCTCATTGGGGGAGCCTCCAGCATTATAGCCAGACGATTTAAAAAAATTCTAGATGACTTCCTTTATGATTCAAATGTAGAATTTACAGCTGGAACGCTCCAATCAACATAATGCAGAGAATCTCACAAATAATGGAAATCTTGGTTCAATTAAAATGGAACCATTTCGTATATCTTTGATTACCATTGGTAAAATAAGTGGTCAAGGTAGAAGTATGCAATAAACAAGTAGAAAAAATGAGGGGGAAAATCCAAAGTTGGGGAATGATGTGGCTAAATCTAGCAGGTAGATCAGTATTAATCAAAGCCCTCCTCTCAGCGTTTCCAATATATCAGTATGCCATAATTATGGCACTGGCAAGCGCACACAAACAAATGGAATTAATTACTAGAAGCTTTCTATGGCAAGGAGGAAAACAAAAAACCAAAAATTCAACCTTGTTCGATGGGAACAAGTAACTCTCCCATTTGAAAAAGGAGGAATTTCAATTAGGTGGAGCGAAGCACTATCAAGGAAATATATAAACTGTAAGCGGTCAAAGATGCTCACCGAAATAATTCCAAACCGGCCTTGTACTCAAGTTTGGAAACTTATAAAAAAAAATATCCCTCAAATTAGAGACCAAATTTCCAAAAATCTGAGGAATGGGAAATCTATCTCAATATGGGATGACAGAATCATGGGAGCAACCCCTTTGAACCAACAACAAAATTTAAGAGGCTTAAAAGAATGGATGAAGGAGAAAGGTATAACTTCTTTATATTCCATATCTGAATAGGAACGTAATAGCTGGACAGCTTGGAGAGTGCAGACACTTCCAGATAGGTTGACAAGGCAGTGGAAAGAATTGAAGCTCCTTTCAGTAGGAGCAGCTCCCATAAATAAAGAAATCCAAGATAATTACATTTGGGATCCAAATGGAGGAAAATTTACAGTAAAATCAGGTTATAACTTCCTTCAAAATTACAACAATTATGAAAATTGGAATTTATGGACAATAGTATGGAAGAATGAATACCTACCCAAAATAAAAAAATATGCATGGTCATTACTGAAAGGCAAGATTCTTACGGTAAAAAATTTAAAGAAAAAAAAGGTTTTCAAGGCACCTCCATAGGCGTCATGTGCCAAAGGGAAGAAGAAAGCACTCAACATTTATTCTTGAATTGCATTATGGCAAGACAATGTTGGAAGCAAATTATCAGTCCTTTAGAATTGAACATAGACACAATAGAGCAACTGACAACTCTAAACAAAAATTGGGCTCAAAGTTACCCTTATGCAAAGAAAAAAACAGTCATAAGTCGAATTTGAAAATGTCTTCCCTCTATTCTTTGCTGGAACCTATGGCTAGCCAGGAATAAGTGTATCTTGAAAGGGAAAAAGCCAAGCACATGGACCATTATAGCGAAGACTTGGGGACAAGTTTCAGAAATGATAAGTGTAAATGGAGCATCAAGTATAGATCACAATAGACTGCAACAAGAAGAAAAGGATTGGTTTAGCAAAGTCCTCACTGAAGGCACATCGAGGATCCAAAATCTAAACAAGGGAGGAGTAAAAATCAGAGATTGGAAGCTTCGTTGGAACGGCATGGAAATAGAGGAATGGATTAAAGAATAAAGAAAACACATTATTTTCTTCGATGGAGCTTCAAGGAACAATCCAGGAAGAGTAGGGGCAGGTGGATTAATCCTGGATCCGAAATGCGAGACAATAACAACATATGAATGGGGACTAGGAACAATGACAAATAACAAGGCAGAGGCATATAGTTTGTTGATAGGTACCAAGATCCTGAAGAAAAAAAAATCAGATAAAATACCCTATAATAATTGGGGACTCGACAATTATTATAGCAGTGATGGAAGCAGGGAGAGAATTCAAAAATGCACCCTTAGATAAAATAAGACAGTGAATTCTAGATAACACAAAAAATATGGGGAAAGTTGTATTTAAACATGTCCTTAGAACACAAAATAAGGAGGTTGACTGACTGGCCAACAAGGCAGTGGACCAGCAAGCTGGAATGGTGAAAGAAAACCAAAATATCTATGAAGAACCTATCCCATAAATCGTCCTTTCAGGAGGACTGGTATGAGTATCAAAGTAGAGCATACCACATCAAATCAATAGTAGCAAGAAATCATAATAGGATCAAGAAGCAAAAGATACACCTGAACATGATAGGTAGCAAAATCACAATCTATCCTTCTTGTGCAATGAAGAAAATCTTCATAATGAAGAAAAGGTCACATCGTGAATGGCGCCAGACCAGAAATTGTCCCCATGAGCAGAACGCAACAGTTAAATGTCATATTAGTTATGATCACACTTATTTCTATCTAAATAAGGATACGAGCAAGCATGGAGGTTTGGGGGATAATCTCGTGAAGGCTGAGCAGATTCACAAACCCAACAATCTCAAACATGTCTATAAAAGGAACCATAAGCATAGGTGCCACCAACATCAGAGAAAACATTGGAAAATATGCTTTAGTGAGCAGCGAACAACTGGTAAAAAAGAGTGCTTCGAACCAAAGGATTAGGCGGGAGGCGTGCTAAGAGTGGTCAGTAATCTGCGGACCAATTTCACTACATAGGACCAGAACAGAGGTAAACGAGTTGCTTATATTATCAGAGGATATAATCTTTGTAGAAATTGCTCTGCTTTGCACGTTGATATTATCTGCAGGGTAGTTGTTGTATTAAGAGTCTACAGGCCCTTGATTCCAGAGGCTCTGTTTTTGTATCCCATCACCAGCAGAATATAAAATCAACTCTCATCGCATTTCACTCCACTCAGAATTCTAGCTTTTCAACTCCCTAAGCTATCTCATCTTGAACAGAGTCAGTCCCATTCGAACAGAACTCCCAGCCATTGTTTTCACTCTCAGTGTGAACTCATTGTTCCAGTTCCAGCACTACCTAGCCTCCATAGCTGCGCTTTTGGACATTTGCAAAAAACCAGACAAAAAACCCTTTGAAATTCTTGTTGGTTCTCTCGGACTTTGCCAGGCTCCCCAACAGTTCATCCAGCTGTAAAACTCAATATTTAAGCTATGAGCCTACTACCCTTCCTTTTCTTATTACTCAGAAGCAGATCCCCAAAGTTCTCAGCATCAGCAAGAGGAAGCAACTTCACTGGCTCCCTAACAGGAACACTACAACAGTCAAGAAGAGAGATCAAAGTAAACAACTAGAAGGCCATAAAAACAAAAAGAACATAAGCTCTTAGCCAAAGAATAGAGATCCAAAGATTAATATAGTGAACAATCCATCAAAGATGTCTTGCAACCCCTTAGAAAAAGTGGAAAAGAATGAGAGTTGTGCAATTTGTCGTGCTAACAGATTCATGATAGGCTGATTTATTCAAACTCTCAAAGATCTTCGTTCAGAGATGAAGAGTATAAACAACTATAAACAAAGTGAAATTGAGAAGCAAAGAGAAGAGATTGAAGAGTTGAAGGATAAATGCAAGCATTTGGAGGATGTTGTAGACTACATCAACTCTCTGAATCAAAGCCAACAAGGAGAAACTTCCTCGAGATACAGTAAGAAAAGAGAACAACAACCAGAGGAGTTAGTGAACCAATTTTGGTGAATATCATGTATCCATCCACCAATGCTATGTAAATTTTGTAAGCTGCTTGGGCAGTTTGTCAGACAATATGCTTTTATAAATTTTCAGTACTTTAAAACAAGGTTTCACAAGTTGAGGTAGGGACTGTGCTCCCATTTCGTAACTCTAGTAAAGGCATTTGCTTTCGGAATGTAATAGGACTTAGTCCTTCTTCTTTTCGTTTTATAATATCAAAGTAGCTGACCATATTACAAAATAAATAAATAAATAAATAAAATAAAATAAAAAATCTTACACACAACAAATTTCTACTTTATTAATGCAATCTAGCTTCAAAGGATCTCTCACTAAGTTCATAAATTCACAAATTCACTCACTTATATATGAGATCTAATCCCAAATGTTGAAAAAGCTATTAATGGAAACTCTAAGGGAATAAACTTAAACTAAAAGAGAATTATATGTGATTGGACAATAAATCATATTCATTAAAATGTTTTAACATAGACATATAACAAGTTTGAGAGATATTTATTTCTTAATCTTATTAAATTCTTAGTAATTAATTAAATAAATAGTTGTTAATTATTATAACATATTTTTTCCAAATTTTAATAATAAATATTATTTTTCCTTATAACATTTTTTTATAAATCTACCATGGTTCTTTGAGTACATTATTTTCTAAATTCACTATTATTTTGTGAACCTTGTTAGGGTAACTTTATAAATTTACAAGTTTTATCACTTATATATCTCTCTATGTGAAATTTAATTCCAAAAGTCTACTAAAAACTTGATCAAAACTTTAAAAGAATAAATACCAAAAAAATTGTAATATAACTATACTAGTAACTCAATAAAAAAAAAAATCATATCCTTTAAAATACTTTGACATAAATACAAAACAGGTCATACAAATATTTATCTTCATACACTATAAATCCACATCCACAAATGACTAATTGAATAAGTAATGGTCTGTCAATTAGCATAGAGTATTTCCAATTTGTTAAAACACTCTGAAAATATATTCATGAATATTAAAGGAGACTTAAAATATTTATCATCATGCATATTAAATAATTATTATATTAATCATTACAATTAATCATTAAATTTTTGTACGTTGAACGTTTTATCAAGGTCCCACTGGTGTACTGTGGCAGCAAGTAAAGTATGTTTTCCCTGAAGACAAATGAAAGGTCCCACTGCCCAAATTCATTTCTGGGGACCTGCTAGGCAAGCGTATTGAAACAGCCGTCGTTGAAACTAATAGGAAGGTGTCACTAAATACGGTAAATTGAAGGCTGCTTTAAGTATCTTTTCAGACGAGACAATGACATTCCCGCTTTCTTCGTTTCTTCACCCGCTTTTTCCTCACTTTTTCCTCATTGTTTTTCCTCACTTTTTCTTCACCCGCTTTTTCCTCACTTTTTCCTCATTGTTTTTCCTCACTTTTTCTTCACCCGCTTTTTCCTCACTTTTTCCTCATTGTTTTTCCTCACTTTTTCTTCACCCGCTTTTTCCTCACTTTTTCCTCATTGTTTTTCCTCACTTTTTCTTCACCCGCTTTTATGTAATGGAAAGCAGCGTGTCTGGTACGAAACGATTCGTACAAGAAAATTATGAAGGTACGAAATGATTCGTACAAGAAAATTATGAAGGTGTCACTAAGTATCTTTTCCGTGACAATGACATTCCCGCTTTCTTCACTTTTTCCTCATTGTTTTTCCTCACTTTTTCTTCACCCGCTTTTTCCTCACTTTTTTCTGACAATGAGATATTTATGCATTGTTATTCACGTACGAAATGATTCGTACAAGAAAATTATGAAGGTACGAAATGATTCATACAAGAAAATTATGAAGGTACGAAATGATTCGTACAAGAAAATTTTGAAGGTGCTTTCAAGTCACGAGGTGACGACACAGGACTGAGGACCCAGGAGGTGACGTCACCCACTCCATTATACAGGTACAGGGCATGCCGGCCAAAAACTTTGCTATTGCCGGCAAGTCACCGGGAACCAGCTTGTTTATTTCACAATACACATCTTAATAAAAATCACATTATTTTCTTCATCGATTTTGACAGTTCCTTTGACTTCTGGGTATGCGCATATATGTCTTATTAAAAGAATATTTATTTAAATGTAAAATCATGTAGGAGTTTTCATTCTTTTAGTGGAGGAGACGTATGCCACTGATACACCGGACTCCTGCCAAAAGAGCATTCAGCCAAATCCGTGACAACAAGTGGGAATGGGAATTTTGAGTGAGGCCCAATTTTTTGATTTTATTTTTCTAGGGGAATTTTGAGTGAGGAGCTCATATCCATTTTAATTTTGGATCTACCAAATGCTAAGAGGGATCGAATACCTTGAGATGCAAACTTCTATCGGAGTGAAAGGGGATTTGATCCCTTTTAAAGATTTGGTAGATTTCGAATTAAGATGGATCTAAACAAATTATAAAACGTTTGATTATGGTTAAAATGACAATTATTTTTTTACATTTTATTTTTTTTAAATATTATATTACAATAAAAATGATTAAACCATTCAAAATTTATAATTAATTCATAATATAATAAATATGAAACAAAGAGGTTAATTATTATACATAATTTAAATCAT
>APFE030812765.1:117105-145497 GCA_000404065.3 Pinus taeda | reverse complement strand
TTTGTCACACTCGGCTACCATAACCTAGTTATATCTTGAAAAATAATCAAGCAAAGAAGACATATCTCATCCAGATACTATCAGTAGTATATGCTCCATGGAATGCATTGGGTATTTGTCCTTGTCTAGGGCACAATTGAGATTACTAAATATACAGATATGCATATCTCCCTGATCTTATTTCTAATAGGGACTAAGTTGGACACCCATATTGAATGTCACAAGTTGTAGATGGTCTAGGCATCCAACAACTTTGTTAGTTCTTAAGGTGTGAGGGGCTCGAGTGATGGATGAACCTTCTTCATCTTCTGCTAAAAAGGCTTCTACCCTTCCTTGATTTGTATGACATGTTGGTCTATTCATGTGTCATATGTCTTAAGATCATCATACGTCCACGTGAATACATCACAATAATATCTAAAAAGGTTGATGAAATATTGTCGCTTTGATGATGTACAACATGTAACGAGAGTTACAAACTTTAGATGCTTGTATGTTCCTAGATAAATTTATCCATTCAATAATGTTGAAATGTGGGTTTCGGCATTCACGGGTCCTTCAAAGCAGGTATGCATGTCGTACAACTCCTCAAGTGATACCACACCCATGGGGATGAGGTATCCTTTTCTTTCATCGACTGTGTCCTCGAGAGACTGCTCAAGGTCAGCCTCATCTATTGATGCCTCTTTGAAGATGTCATTGCTAGCCATGAAATGTAGTCTATGTTGATCATCATAAAAAACATGTAAATTATTGATGTTATTCGGGACAACTGGTTTATACAAAACCTCAACAAAAAATCTATCCCTTAATGGTGACATCTTAGTAGCTGCACTTGCCAAGACATCTACAACTGCATTACACATTCTTAGTACTTAAATAATATTAAAAGCTTGGAATTG
The DNA here is from genome assembly GCA_000404065.3 of Pinus taeda. Lineage (NCBI taxonomy): Eukaryota > Viridiplantae > Streptophyta > Pinopsida > Pinales > Pinaceae > Pinus > Pinus taeda. The sequence goes on along the minus strand of APFE030812765.1, from coordinate 144,595 downwards.
AGAGATAAGTGGCCATACCTCTTGTTGATAACCCTTAAGGCGGGGTGATAAAAAAATGTATGGTTTTACGTACCTGAAGCACCATGATCTCTGATTCACTACCACTTTTAGAACCACAACGTTGATGTTGATGACTTTCTCTAAGCCCAAAACGAGTGCCTCATACTCTGTAGTGTTGTCGATGCACTCAAAATCCAAGAGGCTAGAGGGTTTGTGTTTTCTCTACAGAGGGCCTGTTAAAACACAACTGGCTGTAGATCCCTCTTGGGTCTAGGATCCACCAAAGTACATGTGACACATATCATCTGTACAAGGACTACTTACCACACTAGTACTATTATCACTATTGCTACTAGTGTTACAATCTGTTGTAAAAGTTTCATTTTCGCCAGTTGGGCATGGAAGGAGACCCAACTATGTTTCTTGTGGGGGAGGAGATGGATTTGCAAGATAACACCCTGACTATGTTTCCAAAAATAAATTGTTGAACATAAGTTTTGTGAAAGCCAACGATTCATTTTCTCCATTGAAGGGAGTCACATTGTGTTTCATGTATCTCTCTGACAACACTTGGATCTGGTTGTTTCTGCCCTTTTAAGAAAGCCATAAATGTTACTAGTTAGTGGCAAAGTTCCCTTATAGATTTCTTGACCACACTCTGCTACAAAACATGTTGTATTCTTTGGGGATGTCCACATCTACAGTAACGATGCATTGATGAACCTGGTCATCAAACGATAACTGGATGATCACATCCCGAAGCTCACGAATTGCTAATACGCATGTCCTATCTAGCTATATGATCTACACACTTGTCTTACGACATTGAGAATTGATCTTCTTAGTAATGGAGAGTGGCATGACATTAACTGGTGCACCAGAATAAACCAAGCATTTATGCATATTGAAGTTGAATATTACAAAAGATAACATAAATGGTGGAAAAAGCGATTTCACTTCCTCCATGCCAAGCACATTAATCATAGATGCGATAATTTCAATAAACTTACTTGATCCCTTCCTAGAAGAGTTAGCATCACCTATAGAGGGTTTCCCAAGTGCTTGCAGAGGAATGTCCTATTAACTCTTGATTTTGGTGAGTTCATATAGGGATATGTTTTCATGAGTCTTCTTCATGTCTTCCACAATGTTAGAGTCCAAAGAGGGGAGACTCACTGAGGTGTCCAGGGGTGGAACTGAGTTTGTGGTTTCCGATCAGTTGCTTTTGTCTTTATTTCTTATGGAAACACACTTTGTTGTAGTTGTCTTCCTGGACTTCCTCTAAGTTTTCTGTGTTGAGTTAACCAGTGGACCTATTTTCCTTAACATATCTGGTCCTATTTTATCTCCTGGTATCTCAAACATAGTGGGGACCCCTTGGCTTCTCATGTTAAATCGATTTTTTTGCTTCGGGATCGGACCTCCACTCAGAGGCTCATTCTCACTGGTGGTATTTTGGACTGCACGAGTACACTAATACATGTTTATCACATGCCCAGTATTTAGGGCTTCATCAGATGCAACATCTTATTCTTATTCATTGTTAGGATCAACCTGCTCATTAGTTGTGATGGTGTTGGACAACTCTGTATCAATGTTTCTCATTCCAAGGCTCCATTTCGGGCATGTTATTTCGGATTGCTTGTCATGGTGAAATGCATAGTATGAATCTTTGGTGAGTTGTTCAAGGTTCAAAACCAGATTGGAGTTCTACGTACGTTTGGCTAGCTAGTTGTTGTTGTTGCTTGAAGCTACATTATTTTTCTGAAAGTACCTAGAAGTCTTGCTACTCATGGTTGTCTCAATCATCTATTATTTAAGTTCATCAACTTCGATGGTCAAGGACTTGATGAGATGAGTATGACTCTCAATGTCATTTTCTTCCTTTTCCTTAGCCTTACTCACAGAGGTCGGAGGCCCCTTTCTCGTATCTTTGGAGTCCTTGGTAGATTAGTCATCTACAATGACTCAAATAGCACACAGGTATATCTCTATGACAATAGCCTATTATTAATTCTCATTTAATTTTGGTCTCGCAACTCACTTGACGAACTGCGCAATACTGGTCGATAGTGCAGACATGTAGTAGTCGATGGTGATGGAGTCATGAGGTTTGGTGTCTACTAAGAACTTGTTTAGAATGTAGTTAAACCTGTGGTTGACATATTTAACTTTTTATTTCTTATCCATCTTAAGACTACCTAGCTCTTTCAGAAACATTGTGGGGGTCTTATCTTCAACAAAATTTTCAAGAAAAATTTGTTTGAACACCCCCCAGTTCTGGATTGAATTTGGAGAAAGGTTGTGGTACCACATAACATCTCTTGCATCCATTGTACATGGAAATAGTATGCATGCAATGTCTTCATAATGTACCTCAATTTTCTTCATATATAGGTAGAACGTGTCTAAGTGATCTTCGACCTTCATTGTCTTTCTAGGGTCATATTTCATCAAGATCTTCTCCACATCTCACGACATATTGTGTAGGACACTTGGGAGTGATAATGGTCCGTGAGTCATCCATTCCATTTTTCATTTTTCCATGTTGTCCACTTCGTCATCCTCCTCCTCCTCTCATGAATCTAATGATTCTTCTTCTGAGCCTATTGGTTCTTCATCCTCTCCTCCTCCTTTGTTTCCTTGCCCTATGCCTCCTCTACCAAAACTTGAGCCTAAGAGTAAGATGTTGTTTTCTTCTTCCTTTCAAAAGATTGGATATTTCTCTCCTTTTTCCACAACTTTTTCCAGCTCTTCAAGAGTGGCGAAGGTCACTTTTACCACATATTAAACTACCACTCCTGTGAGGGTACTCTTTTACTTCCTCTGAGAATATAGAAGAGCGTACACTCCTAGAATCATTCCAAGAGCTTTTGAAAATTAATAGGTGATGGGACACAAATCTCAAATATGATGATATGGGATTTCACGTTCAGGTCTTCCAAGTGAGAAATGACCAAATTCATAATTGCGTGTATGGCATAAGGCCTAAATGTTACTACCTTGACAAGATGATGGATGAGTGGGGTCGGTGGGAAAATCATCCGTTAACTACTCGAGGCCCTCCTTATACTGCTATAACTATTGACGGTGCTGGACCTGCCAACATTCAGGGGATCTCCTTGGTATGAAGTCCCAACTAATCCTCACACAATTTGTGTTGGAATTATGATGCATGTGTTGTACTTGATGGCAACCAACTCGTAGAATATCAACTCACTTATATATATCCAGATGAATCTACAAAAGAGATATTAGATGTGACAGAATGCATGGGATGCCGGACAACTCAAAGGAATCAGATGACAGTTCTCAGTATGACAAGTCAGCTTTGCCATCAAGTCCAAAGGGGAGATTGTTGGCATTATGATACATATGTTGTACTTCATGGCAACTCACTCATCTCAGATGATAAATTATAATGCATAGAAAAGTTCACGCACTTTGATGAAGAGAAAAGTTCCTTTCTTGTAGAGAAAAGTTCACGCACTTTCATGAAGAGAAACGTTCCTTTCATGCAGAGAAAACTTCACGCACTTTAATGCAGAGAAAAGTTCACATACTTCCATGCAAAGAAAAGTTCATGCACTTTCATGCAGAGAAAAGCGCACACAGATGGGAAATCTTATGGTTGGTTCATGGTATTAGTCTGATAGTTTTTGATCCTATGGTTTTGGTCCGTGGTATTGCATCCAAAAGACTTGAACCTAGGTATTGGGTCCATCGTATTGTTTTGTTATGGTTTTGGACCATGGTATTGAGTAAGGCGTAAGACTATAAAAGTAGAAGAAGATCATTAGGCAAAGGCATGGAAAAAGACTTGAATATCTGATGTAGTATGAGATCCAGTATGTAGGATATGGGTTATGATGCATTGCTTGACCTGAGCTAAGGAGGCATCTCACCGGTTGATGGAGAACAAGATCTAAGGATAGATCAGGATCAAATGGTTTGAAATGAATCATATTTATATGGTTTGATCATGGATAGACTAGATCTGAATTATTGATGCATGTTTTATTGTACACATGTTATGATTTGGGTATGGCTGATGTCTGAAACAGCTGCAAAGCCATGATTGAATATGTATAGATCTATACGTAGGTTGGCTTTGGTGAAAGTGCATATATACGCAGGTTTGATTCATTGTAGTAGCATATACATAATGAAGTATGATGTTTGAAGTTGTAGTTGGGCTTGATTGTTATTGCACAGTTCTGTAGTCTGCTCTGTATTCTGGTGACTGTATTGTTGACAGGGTTTCAGTGATTCAGAAATTGATGATGCTAGTATTGATTGTTTTGTGTTTCAATGATATTGATCGGTCCAGTATGAAAATTGGATGAAACGCGACCTTCAGATTATAGTGTTGTGCTTCAAGAGTATCCAGCCTGAAAATGTATGAAACGTGGTACATGGAGGAAGAAGGAGAAGGTTTTTTCCTTCTGTAGGTTGGCACCTACGTACTAGTACATCAGCTAGTACAAGAGCTAAGGGGGTGGTAGCTCCCTTCCAGTAGCAGCTGGAGAACGAGTAAAGGTTGGAGAATTTCAGTAGGCCAGCACCTACGTACTAGTAAGTGGATCGGCTAGTACAAGAGCTAAGGGGGTTGTAGCTCACTTCCAAGAGAGTCTAGAGAAAGAGAGAAGGTTGTAGCCTTCTGCAGGTAGAAGCCTGCGTACTGGTATAATACTGCACCAGTACAAAACTATTGTAAAAGAAGTTTCTTACTAAAAGAAGATAGAGATGACTTGCAGCAGGTGGTTTTCACCCACATTGGGTTTCCACCTTATATCATGGTGTTCATATGTGCTTCTTGTGTGTGACAATCTGTTCTGTTTTACTGCACCTACTTACTATACATATGGTTAAAGAAGTTCTGATGCACTAACTAAAGATCATAAGTATTCTGGATATATGCTAGTTGCATTAGACACAGTTGCATTGAAGTAGCGTATATGTATCTAAGTATGGAAATGAATTTTTTTTATTGATTTGATAATATTGATTCACTCCCCCTTCTTAGTATTATTTGCAGCAATTGGTATCAGAGCAGGTCCTTTTGGTAGAAGCTTGATCGCTTGAAGGAGATCCGTGGAACTATGGGAAATAAGCTTAAGAAGAAAGCACCTAAGAAGAAGAAGACATCTCAGAAGAACTATGACAGTGGGTGTATGGATTGGGGAATATGTGGAAGAAGCAAATCAAGTTCAGAATCACTTCAGAATGAAGATGAACAAGATATATCAGGTATGAATTTGTTATCCTCTGGTGGTACATCTATTTATGCTCTTAAAGATGATGAAAGTGATAGCGAAACAACTGAATTTGCGCTTATGGGTGAACAAGAGAGATATCAAATAGAGGCAGAATTTAAAAGGCTTACAAACAAAATTAGAGATCAACAAGATCTGTTGTACAAGAAGGAATGTGCCTTCAAAGAAGAATCTACCAAACTAAAAGCTCAACTAGAGGAGGGAAATAAGGTAAGGAAGTTATTCAAGGAAAAATGTCAAAATTTGCAGAAAGAAGTGACATCATTGACGAATGAAAACAATGAAAGGAGCACAATCATCAAGAAACTTAGAGATCGATCCAATTATTATGAAAGGCTTGAAGCTACAATCCGCTCGCTAAAGGAAGATCTTGAAGAATCAAAGAAGCAGAATAAAGGACTACTCCAAGCTATTGAAAAACAAGAGAACGAAGTTCTTGAATTAAGATATCAGTTGGAAGAAGGAAGGAAAGTTGAGGAGAACATAAAGAAGCAGTATCGTGAAAAGGAAGAGCATCTTCAGATTGAGGTAAATTTTCTAAATAATAAATTAGAAGAAAAGGATAAGCTCTTAAGATTTCAAGACAGTAGTAAAATTGTGGATGATATTCTTAGTAGTCAGAGGTCTCCTGCTATCAAAACTGGTGTTGGTTTTTATGAATGTACTGAAGATGAATCTAGCTCACAAGGAAAGGCAAGCAACTATAATGAGAAATCTGAAATGCTCAACAAAGAGATGAGAGGAAAACCCCATCAACATCCAAGGAAAGAAATACTTCAAAGAAAATCTTTTAATCCTCCAATGAATAATGTTGAATGTTATGTATGTCATAATCTTGGACATGTTGCAGCGAGATGTAGAAGAAGAATGGTTGAAGATCATCACAAAGAAAGATCATCACATTACTTTCAGGGATATTGTTTTTCTTGCAATATGTTTGGTCACAAAGCTGTTGATTGCTATATAAGGAATATGAAACATGTAAGGTGTTATGCATGTAACAAGCTTGGACATATAGCAAAGGAATGCAGGAATAAAGTACAGGCGCCATACCAAAAGGAGAAAACTTCATCACGCTTGAATATATGGAAGAAGAAGGAAGTACAATCAGAAAGATGTGGCACAACACAATATACTCAGACACAACACAACACAGACATAACAGACTCAGGGGGAGCTGAAAATATAAAACTGCAATGTTTTGAATCTCATACGCAAGTTCCATAAATAGAAGTCGCTTATATACACAAGTTGGCCACTGCGCAGTCGCGTATATGTCAGTCTGAGGAAAAGAAGTAGGGATAGGGCTCAGGAAAAAGGGTATGATAGGATGCAGTCCATTTGCTCTATTTAAAAATGGTTACAATCTGCTGATGATGTGAGGAAATGTCTTGATTCTTGTATAATGTTAAGAAGTGTTTTTGATCCTAACTTGATGATGATAATGCCTTGATACTTCCTGCTGATACATGCATGACCAGATATGATAGTAAACAAAATGGCACACGTTGAGGGGGAGCAAATAATCTTCTAATGCTACATTGTTGGAATTATGGGTAGTAGTCCTTGGTGATAATGCTTATATGGCTAAGTGATATATCTTGCTATGGTTATGAGTTGTCCATGACAAAATCTCATATGTTTCTTTGGGTTACATAGTTGATGTTGAGATCAGATTTGTGGTTGATTCTCTGATAATGCATATATGGTGCTTACGTTGTGATCTTCATAAGGATAAGGAGAAGTACAAAGCTTGTATACACATCTTCATTACTTGATGATGAGTCTATCATATGATGTTTTCTTCATATGCATAAAGATAATATAATATAGTTGATGCAAGTCTCCTATAGTTCTTGGCTCTCATGTGGATGAGGATTGCTACGATTGATGATCTTGAGCTAAAGATACATAGTACTATATACAGTATGTTGGATACACGAATGATTACTCAAAATTGCATTATTGGAGACATGATAAAATGACAGATTGATACTTACATATGTTGATTGATACAGATGTCCCCGAATGATGATACATGGATGATATATAAGATCATGTAGATCTTGATGTTGATGAGATGGCTATGATGTCTTTCAAGAGGATGAGTTGATATCTATATGCAGACATACCTTGCTACAGGACATTTACGGGTTGCTAATCTAGAAATGGTTGTACACGAGTTTTATGAAGAACATCCGCGTATATATGTAGGTTTATATGGATGTAGTCGCGTATATGGTGTTTTTGAAGGAAATCAGTGGGGAGAGACTCTGGTTTAAGGAAGTCTGATTTGGGTCTGACAGAGACCATCTGAAATAAGTTCAGGGGGAGCAGATAGACTTTTGATAATGCATTGTTGGCATTATCTTAGAAGTTTTTGGTTCAAGTACTCAGTTGTTGTTTATTTGAGCTAGAACAAATGCAGAGGGAGAACAGAAGGAGAACATGGTTGCTGATCTGAATAGTGATTGACAGATGCTGCTGATATTAGTTTTTGATAAATTTCATAGTCTTGCTCTAGATATTTCGTCTTTATGTCATATATGTCTTTTGTTATCAAGGTCATGTAACGACCTATTTTGGTTTCCCCACTATGCCTAGGATGAATGATGTAATGTACTTTTTTATCATGAGTAAACTTCTACTATAAGCCCACTTGGATGGGTGGATGAGTCAATATTTGTATATCCTCACTTGGTTGAGAGATGGATGTATGTATGAGTCTTTGGTGATAGGAAGGTCATTTAAGATAGAGTCATGTTCTTCTTGTAGAAAATCCTTTTGCAGATCTTGCCTACAGTCAGGGGGAGCATGAACAACACACTTCAGTACTGTAGAGACTTAGCATGTACTCAGGGGGAGCATGGACAGATTGGTACAACTTGGCATATACAAAGGGGTAGCTCATTCAGAAATTTCAGCAGGCACTCAGGGGGAGTATGGACAAAAAAGGAAGAGAATATCTTGGTTCACCCTTTGCACTTGATGTCAAAGGGGGAGAGTGATTTGGTATTGTTGCCATCAAGTGCAAAGGGGTAGATTGTTAGCATTATGATGCATGTGTTGTACTTGATGCCAACCAACTCGTGCAAGATCAACTCGCTTATATATATCTAGATGAATCTATGGAAGAGATATCAAATGTGACAGAATGCATGGGATGTCGGACAACTCAAAGGAATCAGATGACAGTTCTCAGTATGAAAAGTTAGCTTTTCCATCAAGTCCAAAGGGGGAGATTGTTGGCATTATGATACATATGTTGTACTTAATGGCAACTCACTCATCTCAGATGATAAATTATAGTGCAGAGAAAAGTTGACGCATTTTCATGAAGAGAAAAGTTTCTTTCATGCAGAGAAAAATTTCCTTTGGTACACCTTCGCATATACAAAGGGGGAGCTCATTCAGAAATTTCACCAAGCACTCAAGGGGAGTATAGACAACAAAGGAAGAGAATATCTTGGTCTGCCCTTTGCCCTTAATGTCAAAGGGGGAGAGTGATTTGGTATTGTTGCCATCAAGTCCAAAGGGGAAGATTGTTGGCATTATGATGCATGTGTTGTACTTGATGGCAACCAACTCGTAGAAGATAAACTCACTTATATATATCTAGATGAATCTATGGAAGAGATATCAGATGTGACAGAATGCATGGGATGCTGGACAACTCAAATGAATCAGATGACAGTTCTCAGTATGACAAGTTAGCTTTTCCATCAAGTCCAAGGGGGGAGATTGTTAGCATTATCATGCATGTGTTGTACTTGATGGCAACCAACTCGTAGAAGATCAACTCACTTATATATATCTAAATGAATCTATGGAAGAGATACCAGATGTGACAGAATGCATGGGATGCCGAACAACTCAAAGGAAACAGATGACAGTTCTCAGTATGATAAGTTAGCTTTGCCATCAAGTCCAAAGGGGGAGATTGTTGGCATTATGATACATATGTTGTACTTGGTGGCAACTCACTCATCTCAGATGATAAATTATAGTGCAGAGAAAAGTTCACGCACTTTCATGAAGAGAAAAGTTTCTTTCATGCAGAGAAAAGTTCACACACTTTCATGAAGAGAGAAGTTCCTTTCATGCAGAGAAAAGTTCACGCACTTTGATGCAGAGGAAATTTCATGCACTTTCATGCAGAGAAAAGTTCACGCACATGGGAAATCTTATGGTTGGTTCATGGTATTAGTCCGACAGTTTTTTATCCTATGGTTTTGGTTCGTGGTATTGCATCCAAAAGAGTTGAACCCAAGTATTGGGTCCATGGTATTGCATCCAAAAGAGTTGAACCCAAGTATTGGGTCCGTGGTATTGCATCCAAAAGAGTTGAACCCAAGTATTGGGTCTGTGGTACTGTTTTGTTACGGTTTTGGACCATGGTATTGAGTAAGGCCTAAGAATATAAAAGGAGAAGAAGATCATTATGAAAAGGCATGGAAAAAGACTTGAATATCTGATGTACTATGAGATCCAGTATGTAGGATATGGGTTATGATGCATTTCTTGATCTAAGCTAAGGAGGGATCTCACTGATTGGTGGAGAACAATATCTAAAAATAGATCAGGATCAAATGGCTTGAAATGAATCATCTTTATATGGTTTGATCATGGATAGACTAGATCTGAATTATTGATGCATGTTTTATTGTACGCATGTTATGACCTGGGTATGATTGATGTCTGAAATAGCCACAAAGTCATGATTGAATATGTATATATCTGTACGCGGGTTGGCTTTGGTGAAATTCGGTACATATGAGGGTTTAATTCATCGTACTAGCATATGCATAATGAAGTATGATGCTTGATGTTGTAGTTGGGTTTGATTGTTATTGTAGAGTTCTGTAGTCTGCTCTATGTTCTGGTGATTGTATTGTTGACAAGGTTTCAGTGTTTCAGTGATTCAGAAATTGATGATGCTAGTATTGATTGTTTTGTGCTTCAATGATATTGATGGGTCTAGTATGAAAATTGGATGAAACGTGGCCTTCAGATTATAGTGTTTTGCTTCAGGAGTATCTAGTCTAAAAATGTATGAAACATGGTACATGGAGGAAGAAAGAGAAGGTTGTTGCCTTCTGTAGGTCGGCACCTACGTACTAGTACATCAGCTAGTACAGAAGCTAAGGGGGTGGTAGCTCCCTTCGAGTAGCAGCTGGAGAACGAGTAAAGGTTGGAGCATTTCAGCTGGCCAGCACCTATGTACTAGTAAGTGGATCGACTAGTACAAGAGCTAAGGGGGTTGTAGCTCCCTTCCAGGAGAGTCTGGAGAATGAGAGAAGGTTGTAGCCTTCTGCAAGTAGAAGCCTACATGTTGGTATAAGACTACACCAGTATAGAACTATTGTAAAAGAGGTTTATTATTAAAATAAGATAGAGACGACTTGCAACAGGTGGTTTTCACCCACACTGGGTTTCCACCTAATATCATGGTGTTCATATGTGCTTCTTGTGTGTGATGATCTGTTCTGTTTTACTGCACATGCTTACTATACATATGGTTAAAGAAGTTCTGATGCACTAACTAAAGATCAACATGTAATGGATTAATTGAATCATAAGTATTTTGGATATATGCTAGTTGCATTAAACACAGTTGCATTGAAGTAGCGTATATGTATCTAAGTATGGAAATGAAAAAGTTTTATTGATTTGATAATACTGATTCACCCCCCCTCTCAGTATTATTTCCAACAGTTGGTATCAAAGCAGGTCCTTTTGGTAGAAGCTTGATCGCTTGAAGGAGATCCGTGGAACTATGGGAAAGAAGCTTAAGAAGAAAGCACCTAAGAAGAATAATACATCTTAGAAGAACTATGATAATGGGTGTATGTATTGGGGAATATGTGGAAGAAGCACATCAAGTTCAGAATCACTTCAGAATGTAGATGACCAAGATCTATCTAGTATGAATTTGTTATCCTCTGGTGATACATCTATTTATCCTCTTAAAGATGATGAAAGTGATAGAAAAACAACTGAATTTGTGCTTATGGGTGAACAAGAAAGATATCAAATAGAGGCAGAATTTAAAAGGCTTAGAGACAAAATTAGAGATCAACAAGATCTGTTGAACAAGAAGGAATGTGCCTTCAAAGAAGAATCTACCAAACTAAAAGCTCAACTAGAGGAGGGAAATAAGGTAAGGAAGTTATTCAAGGAAAAATGTCAAAAGTTGCAGGATGAAGTGACATCATTAAGGAATGAAGTCAATGAAAGGAGTACAATCATCAAGAAACTTAGAGATCGATCCAGTTATTATGAAAGGCTTGAAGCTACAATCCGCTCACTAAAGGAAGATCTTGAATAATCGAAGAAGCAGAATAAAGGACTACTCCAAGCTATTGAAAAACAAGAGAACAAAGTTCTTGAATTAAGACATCAGTTGGAAGAAGGAAGGAAAGCTGATGAGAACATAAAGACGCGGTATTGTGAAAGGAAAGAGCATCTTTAGATTGAGGTAAATATTCTAAATAATAAATTAAAAGAAAAGGACAAGCTCTTACGATTTCAAGAGAGTACTAAAATTTTGGATGATATTCTTAGTAGTCAAAGGTCTCCTGCTACCAAAACTGGTCTTTCTTTTTATGAATCTGTTGTAGATGAATCTAGCTCACAAGGAAATGCAAGGAACTCTAATGAGAAAGCTAAAATGCTCAACAAAGAGATGAGAGGAAAACCCCATCAACATCCAATGAAAGAAATACTTCAAAGAAAATCTTTTAATCTTCCGATGAATAATGTTGAATGTTATGTATGTCATAATCTTGGACATGTTGCAGCCAGATGTAGAAGAAGAATGGTTCAAGAACATCTCATAGAAAGATCATCACATTACTTTCAGGGATACTGTTTTTCTTGCAATATGTTTGGTCACAAAGTTGTTGATTGCTATAGAAGGAATATGAAACATGTAAGGTGTTATGCATGCAACAAGCTTGGACATATAACAAAGGAATGCAGCAATAAAGTACATGCACCATACCAAAAGGAGAAAACTTCATCACGCTTGAAGATATGGAAGAAGAAGGAAGTGTAGTCAGAAAGATGTGGCACAACACAATATACTCAGACACAGCACAACACAGACATAACAGACTCAGGGGGAGTTGAAAATATAAAACTGCAGTGTTTTGAATCTCATACGCAAAGTTCCATAAATAGAAGTCACGTATATATGCGAGTTGGCCACTACGCAATCGCGTATATGTCAGTCTGAGGAAAAGCAGTAGGGATAGGGCTCAGGAAAAAGGGTCTGATAGGATGCAGTCCATTTGCTCTGTTTAAAAATGGTTACAATCTGCTGATGATGTGAGGAAATGTATTTATTCTTGTATAATGTTAAGAAGTGTTTTTGATCCTAACTTGATGATGATAATGCCTTGATACTCTCGCTAATATATGCATGGTCAGATATGATAGTAAACAAGATGGCACTTGTTCAGGGGGAGCAGATAATCTTCTAATGTTGCATTGTTGGCATTATGGTTAGTAGTCCTTGGTGATGATGCTTATATGGCTAAGTTATATATCTTACTATGGTTATGAGTTGTCCATGACAAAATATCATATGTTTCTTGGGGTTACATAGTTGATGTTCAGATCAGATTTGTGGTTGATTCTCTGATAATGCATATATGGTGCTTACATGGTGATCTTCATAAGGATAATGAGAAGTACAAAGCTTGTATACACATCTTCATTACTTGATGATGAGTCTATCATATGTTGCTGTCGTCACATGCATAAAGATCATATAATATAGTTGATGCAAGTCTCCTATAGTTCTTTGCTCTCATGTGGATGAGGATTGATGTGGTTGATCATCTTGAGCTAAAGATACATAGTACTATATATAGTATGTTGGATACATGAATGATTACTCAAAATTGCATTGTTGGAGACATGATGATGATAAACTGACAGATTGATACTTACATATTGTTGAGTCCCAAACTTACACCTTCCCTACATCCCTTTTTATCCTTTTTCTCCAGTTACCTAAACCTCTAAGCTATCAAATCACTACATAATAGCTTAAAATGAGTATATAAATGGTTTCCAAACTATGTTTTGTGACAGTTATTTGGTTTAGATTTTTTTTCAACCAGCTGAGGAATCTGCCACTTTCCGCAGCCAGAATCAGTTTCCGCAGCCTTTTTGTTAAATTGTATGCTACAGGTGTCCATTGAATAACTTAGCCACATGGGCAAGCCATAAAGGACGTGGACATGGAGTGTGTCCCCTTGGTTTAGCCAAATCATCCATAGAAGCGTGCGGTCAAGGCCGGTCAAACGATGGTCAACACAAGGAGTTAAGCGATGGCACGACTCTGATTTCAGCAGGAGGAGGTTTGCATGGCAAGGTCTTGAGTTTGAGGAGGTGTATTAACACCTAGGGGCTGCTCATCGACTGAATCCAACAAACCATCTCTTGTATTTACTGTCCATGGCCACCATACTGTTATAACTCTAGATTTTGTCTTTTACGTGCTTGGCTACCAGCGCAGGTCGTGTTAGTTTGTTATGCATTTTCTGCTATAAATAACGCATCTCCATATGCATATAGCTAGTTAGTTGTTGTGTAAACTTGACTGTTGTAAGAGCCTTTGAGCCGAGACTTACTCTCTATTTCATAACTGTTTTCAATATATGAGAAGACGCTGGTTTCTCGTTCAATTTCGTGATTGGTTCTGAATGACCGAGGGTGCAGAGGGCCCCTGTACACCAAGGTCTTGTAGCTGATGTATGGTTGTATGTTTTTCTTCATTTTACGCTTTTGATACCATAGATACTTGTTGTATATATTAACTTGCTTATGGTTGATGCCACTTGCTTGTTCATAAGTTCTTTTATGCTTTTATTTAATTGTCAACTGATCAGTGTTTGCATTTCAGGTTCTGATAGGAAGCCCGAGCAGTACATATAAGTTTTGATGACTAATGACATGATGGGATTATCTTTTCCTACTGCTGATTTGTTTTATTGATTTTAATTCTAGCATTTATTATTTCTTAGTTTTGCTTTGATTCATTTACTTTGTTGCAAGTTAGTGATTAGACTATTCATATCATTCTTCAGTTGCCAAATGATGAGGGATTGTAGAGTGAATGTGTAGCTTAATCTTAGTTTTATTTCATGCAATTTAGATATCAGATCATTCAATTTGTGTATGACTACTTCCTATAGCCAGAGCGAGTTAAATGGTGAGGGATCAAAAATGAGTTGATGTGATATGATTAGTTTACTTTCCTTTCAGTCTTTAAATTTCTTTGAAGTTCAGTCTTTTCTCTTCTTTATAACAGTAACATGGATATTGGGTTCCATAGTCATAGTTCACTGTTTTGTTAATTAGAATCTAGGCACATCTTGATTTCATCATTGTAAAGTTTGAACACCTTTGGATCACTTTGAAGTTCGAAAATTATTCATTGAATACAATTGTCCATACTTGATTACTAGAATCACCATCTCACACACCATTTCACATTAGGAAATCAACAAGAAGATAAATCCAAAAACAAACCAAAAACTAAAAACGACAAAGAAATAAGAAAATGGTTATCTTGCATAGATAGTGCACTTCACTTCAACAGTTTACGACTCCTCGATTGACAATTTATATAGAAATTTAGAACACACTAAATTGACGAAACATTTTGGTGCCATTATCGGGGAAGTGAAACTAGGTAGCCAAATTCTTAAGAAATATATATATATATATAAACAAGAAAATTTCATGGAAGGTAAAAATTGATGATTTCTCAAACTATGCTCTCGTCTTGCACCTAGTGTGACCTAAAGGATCAGAAAAGAGATTTATTGATTTAGTAATTTCTTGAGTATGCTCTCTTCTTGCACCTTGAGTGATCTGGAAGATCAGAAAGAGAATTATTAACTTGAAGAAATAAAAATGATATGCATAGAGCAAGAGATTCTAGGGGAACATTTATAGCTAGGGCCAAGAGTTCAATTTTTACAACCCCATCAACTCCAAGGTATAGGCAAGATACACCTCCAACATCTCCAACTCATACTCCTAGCCTTAGGATCCCTGGATTTCAAGAGGCAGTAGTTGAATTAGGAGACTCTCCCACACTATCCACCAAATCTGAGTTAGGAAAAGACCCTTTCTTTCCTTCTAGAGGAAAACACATTGTAATTGAAGAAGTTGAATCACCTAAAGAAGAAGAGGGAGAAATTCCTCCTCATTCGCCATTGATAGAAGAACTAAAGGACTTTGAAATATCTGAGGAAGCTATCATGACAGAGGAAGTTGTAAATGGATTTGGAGGAGGTAGAGGTGGAGGTAGAGGAGGAGGAAACAATGGAGGAGGTAGAGGTAACAACGGGAGAAACAGGAATGGAGACAACTCATTTGGATTTCCTATAGTTGATGAGGAATCTCGAACAACAATGAAAAATATCTCACCATCTGTCCTCCCAAACTTTTATGGGTTGAGAAGTGAGGACCCTGAAACATTTTTGTTTGAGTTTGAAGTCGTGTGCAGAACTTATGATTACATGGAAGATGCTCAAAAACTTAAGTTGTTTCCTTAAACATTGAAGGGAACTGCTCTAAAACGGTTCATGGGATTAGTTACTCAATCAATTAGGACTTGGAATGACATGAAACAAACATTTTTGGATAGATACCTGGACTATTGTATGCCCACCAATCATAAGGACAAGGTATTCAAAATGGTACAAAAAGAAGATGAAAGCTTGGAGGATTACTTGAAAGATTTCAATATAACCTCAAAAGAGAAACAATGAGTAACCTAGATGAAGAAACCTTGAAAGCCCTTCTACTAAAAGCCATTAGAGATGAATGGATAGATAATTTGAATATGATGGGGAAAGGAGATATATCTCAACTTCCACTTCATGATATAGCAGAGCTATGTGTCCATCTCTCAAGGGGAAAATCTAAAACTGGAAAAGGTCTTAGAGATCCTTCTCTCATTAGAGCAAATAAATCTACAACTGGATCAGTGAGTAGGGCTGAGATTGGAAACATGCTTGATGAGTTTAAAACAGATATTTTAGGGAGTCTTAGTGAGCAACTAGACACCCTTAAGATACAAAACAAGCATAAAGCAGAAGTTGAAGCTTTAGCCATCTTTTTTCCAAAATGTAGGAAGAAACACACTCTAAGGGAATGCCCCTTAGATGCAAAAGTTGTAGAAACATGTGCGATTTTCTCAGAAAGCCATGAGACCAAGGATTGTCCTCCAATTCTTGGGCTCAAAGCTGTCTTTCAAGAAGACCAAAATTCAATTGAGTCTCTCTATTTTGTTTCAAGGAGACCTTGGAAGGGGCAACAAAACAAGGGTTTAATAACCCCATGAAATTTCAACCCCCACCAAGTTGGAATCCCTGACAACAACCTTGGTCCCAGCCTCAAAATCCATTTCAATCATGGGTACAAGGTATGCAAAATCCTTATGGGAGATTTGCTCAATTTTACCAATATCCTCCATCTTTTCAAAACCAACAAGTTCAACAACCTCCAAATCAGAATCCACAACTTTCATTACCATTTCCACAACAACAACCTTCTCAAAAAAATCCAAATTCCCAACTCTTGCTTCCATTCCAACAAAAGACAAATCAATTACCTTCCCAGCCATTCCCAAATCCAAATAATCAAAATCCTCAAAATGCTTACATGGTAGAAGGACAACAGTTTCCTACCTATATGGTTGTTCCTCTCAATGATTTACAACTCAGATCTGGTAGATTTTTAGACAAGCCTTCTATAGATACTCAAAAGCAAAGAATTTCTAAGGAATAATCTCTTAAAGCCAATAAAGGTTCTGAAGTATCTCTTCAAAAACCAAGAACTCAAGAAGAAAAAGAAAAAGAATCAACCCCCACAACTCCTATAGTCAAGCAACCTGCATCTTCATCCACACGTCCTTTTCCCAAAAGATTACAAATTGATAAAGGAGTGGAAAAACAAATCTTGTTGCCTAACTATGATTTTCAAGATGAATTAAAGAATGTCTATATCAAGATTCCCTTTTTACAAGCCATTAGAGAAATTCTTATTCTAGCCAAAACAATAAAGGAGTTGAGTCTCAAAAGACTAGGAAGGAAACCAAGAGATACAAGAAAAATCCACCTAGTAGGAAAAATTGCAGATATCATGATGGGAAAAGTTACAATGCAGAAGTATGTAGATCCCGGTAGTCCAATTGTCAGAACACATATCAATGGGGTAGAAATTCCAAATACTTTGATTGATTTAGGGGCTGCTATCAACATTATGAGTACACAAACTATGGAACAAATAAAACTTCCTAATCTTCTTTTTACACCTACTCTACTGCAACTTGCAGATCGATCAATTATTAAACTAGATGGTGTATTAGAATACATTTCGGTCTCCTTAGATTCTTGGGAGTATCTAGTGAATTTCATGATTTTAACTCCCAAGAGTAATCTAGGAGGGAATCCACTCATTTTAGGAAGACCTTGGCTAGCCACAGCCGATGCTTTTATCAGTGGTAGATCAAGGGATATGTATATTTCTGATGGTAATTCGACAAAGAAATTCAATCTGTATCCTCCAGCAAAAACAACTACAAAGATAGGAGATAATGAATGGGTCGATGATGAGGACATTATACAACCTGTCTGTACTATTTCTGAAATCAGTGAGGATAGTCAAATTCTGAATACATCAGAAAACTTTGAAATCTCTTCAGAATATGACCACACACAATTTCAGTTAAATTCTGACATTGATTATCTATCATCTAGACAAATGTCTCTTTACTCTATGGAAGAGTTTGGTAGTTCTTCCATTGAGATTTTTCCAGGTAAAACATTGAATATCAACAAAAACTTGGAAAGATCACAACAGGAGAAGCTAACCAAAATCTTGCAAAAACATTCTACTGCATTTGCATGGGAGTATACTGATATGAAAGGTATTGATCCTAAGACTTGTATTCATCACATCTACATTAAGGAAAATAGAAATCAAACAACCTCAGAGAAGGATGAATCCAAATCATAGAGAAATAGTGAAAGAAGAGCTCCAAAAACTACTCAATGTAAACTTCATTTATCCGATTTCAGATAGCCGATGGGTTTCTCCTTTGGTTATAGTACCTAAAAAGAATGGTAAGTGGAGGGTATGGATTGATTATAGGGAATTGAATAAATCGACTTTAAAGGATCACTTTCTTTTACCCTTTATCGATCAAGTATTAGATACTCTAGCAGAAGAAAAGTACTTTTCATTTTTGGATAGTTTTAGTGGCTATAATCAGATTCAGGTAGCACCTGAAGATCAAGATAAGACCACATTCACCTGTCCATGGGGAACTTTTGCTTACAAAGTGCTTCCTTTTGTATTATGTAATGCACCCGCAACATTTCAAAGGGTAGTACTAGGTATCTTTTCTGATCTAATCCATGATTGTTTAGAGGTCTATATGGATGATTTTACAGTTTATGGTGATTCATTTGAAGAGGCATTAGAAAATTTGGACAAGGTCCTTATTAGATGTAAAGAAACAAATATTTCATTGAGTCATGAAAAATGCTTTATGATGTTTACTGAAGGAATTGTTTTAGGACATCATATTTGAGGAGATGGAATTAAAGTTGATAAATCAAAAGTTGAAGTCATCTCCAAGTTGCCTATTCCAACTTGTCAAAAAGATGTTAGAAGTTTTCTGGGATTTCTTGGGTATTATAGAATATTTATAGAAAAGTTGACCAAAATAGCATCTCCACTCTTCAAATTTCTTACAAAAGACTGTGAATTCAAATGGGATCCTGATTGTGAATCATCATTTGAAACTTTGAATACAAGAATATCTAAAGCACCCATTTTGAGACGGCCAAATTGGAAACTTCCTTTCCATATTTCTACAGATGCTTCAGATACAACTCTAGGAGCTGTGCTGGGTCAAAAGGATTTAGTTCCTTATGCCATTTACACTACCAGTAAAAATTTGACTCCCACTGAGTTGAACTATACTGTAACTGAAAAAGAGTTTTTAGCTGTTTTTCATGCAATCAATAAGTTTAGACATTATATAATAGGCTATGAATCTTTTGTCCATATTGACCATTCTGTAATTAGATATCTAATGAAAAAACCTGTTACTTATGGCAGAGTTACAAGATGGCTCTTACTTTTACAAGAATTCAATATTACTATGTTGGATAGACTAGGAAAACAAAATACAGTAGTTGATTTCTTGTCTAGAATCCAAAATACTAAAGAAGATTCTCCTGTAGAGGATAAGTTTCTAGATGAATATTTGTTTGCAGTAACTACTAAGACTCCTTGGTATGCAGATATTTCTAACTATTTGGTTACAAGGAAACTGTCTCCACATCTATTTCCTGGTGAAAGAAGAAAAATTATTCAGAAGAGTTCAAAATATTCATGGATTTCTAATGAATTGTTTAAAACAAGGCCAGATTGTGTGATCAGAAGATGTGTTCAAGAAGATGAAATGCTTGACATCCTCAAGGAATGTCATGATGAGCTATGCGGTGGATACTTTGCTGACAAAAGGACGGCCTATAAAATCCTTTCTTTAGGATATTACTGGCCTTCCCTTTTCAAGGACACAAAAGAATATGTCAGAAGGTGTGACAGCTGCCAAAGAGCAGGGAAAATGACTCTTTCAAATGAAATGCCATTACAACCTCAGGTACTCATTGAACCCTTTGAAAAATGGTCTTTAGATTTCATTGGACACATTAATGCACCATCTAAGAAAAAGAAGTATATATTGGTATGCACTGATTATGTCACTAAATGGGTAGAATCCAAAGCATTACTTGCTGCTACTGAAAATTTAGTTGTTAACTTTCTTTATGAGGATATTTTTACTCGCTTTGGTATCCCAAGAGAAATTGTGACAGAACAGGGAAGTCAATTTACATCCAACATGATGGAGAAGCTGATGGAAGAATACAAGATCAAGCACAGGAAATCTACTCCTTACCATCCTCAAGCAAATGGCCAAGTGGAGTCTACAAACAAATTCATTGAAAGTATCATCACCAAGACTATTCATCTACATAGAAGAGATTGGGTTGAAAGGCTTCCTAAAGCCTTATGGGCCTATAGAACTACATGGAGGAATACAACAGGAAATTCTCCTT
Organism: Pinus taeda; assembly: GCA_000404065.3. Lineage (NCBI taxonomy): Eukaryota > Viridiplantae > Streptophyta > Pinopsida > Pinales > Pinaceae > Pinus > Pinus taeda. The sequence goes on along the minus strand of APFE030812765.1, from coordinate 124,161 downwards.
ATGAACTTGTTTATGGGAAAGAATTCCTACTCCCCATTAAATTTCAAGTTAAAACTTTCAACATGGCAGTTCAGTTGGGGATGGACCTATCAAAAGCTCAAAAACACAAAATGGAGCAGTTGAATGAACTAGATGAGATCAAACAAGAAGCAATTCTAAGAACTGATCTAGTTCAACATCAAAGAGCTAAGTGGCATGACAGATATATCAAAGAGAAAAAGTTTCAAGAGGGAGATTGGGCACTACTATTTGATTCCAAGTTTAAAGACTTCAAAGGAAAATTTCAGACTCATTCTTGGGCCATATGAGATCGAGAAAGTCTTTAACAATGGAGCGGTAAGAATCAAGACCATTGATGAATTTCAAACTCCTCTTATTGTAAATGGCCATAGATTAAAGATTTATCATAAGCCACTCTCAAAAGAAGAATTTGTCAAAATGTTTCAAGAGAATTCTATAATAAGGTTGGTGAAGAAGAATCCTTCTTCCCCACCAACCTAGCCTTTGTTCCTTTCTCTTAAAAATAAAAAATAAAAAGAAATTAAAGTTGTATAAGCCTGAAAACCAATCTCTGATTGGCAGTCTTATACAGAAAATGTAGAGTGAAAATAAAGGACACCTGACACTCTATATTTTCCAAAAAAAAAAAATCTTCCTTTCTTCATCATTTCCATTTTTGACTCCACTCACTTCATCTCACTTCATTTCATTTCCATTTTCACTCCACTCACTTCATTTCACTCCATCTCATCCATTCCATTCCATCAATAAAAGTTTTTTCCTTCCCATGATTATTTCCATTAAGATATTTATGGTCTAACTATCTCTATTTAGCTAAGTGGTTGGTGTGCCAAGTTTCCGCAGCCAGAATCAATTTCCGCAGCCATAAGCATTTTTCACAGCCACCACTCTGTTTTTCAAAATTACAGTCAAGGTGTTAGTGCAATAAAATAAAAATGCATGTATGACCAAGCATGAAGACATGGATATGGGGCATCCACAGACATCAACAGGGAGAAATTGAGTCAGGGCTACTGGACAACAAAGACAATGATTCTAAAGGTATGGTCAAAAATTTATTTCAAATAGCAATTAAAGGCACAAATTTGCATAGTTATTTAACTATTAAAGCTCAATATGTGCAATGATTATTATGATAGCTCCACTACCATTCCACGACCTCACTCCATAAATCATACATTTACTCCCTCAACGATCTCATGATTATTTTTTGGGTTCAACTCATAGATGAACTACACTCCCGCACTCCACTTACATTCATGAGATGTGACCTATGTGAATACGGCTCCTCTCCACTGTACTTTGTGCAGTCATTTTATCAAGTGTAACGTCTCACACAACCATTTAATTCAAAATCCTGATGCGATTTCACTTGTGTTAAGCCGCACTTCATTAGCATATGCCTCAATTCTATCTCAGCTGCTCATCCCCTGTTCCGCTTACAACTCCTGAACATCCCAATTCCCATATGCATTTTCCATCTCGACCATCATCCTTCCACAAATAGAACCACCCTACCTCTGATAAAACCCTCATACAATACGCAGTTGAATTTCAGAGAAGAATTTCTAACCAAGGAAGATGGGACGACTACTGAGGGCAGAGCTGGAAGGGCTTAAATTTTTAGAAGGGTACCCTCATGCAAAGGAATTGCTGAAGAAAGCCAAATGGCTTCGTTTCATCCAGAAATTAAAAGGCCATAATAAGGAGGTCACGAAAGCCTTTGCAACGTCTTTCAATGACCAGGTGGTAGAGATTGGAGACCTGAAATTCATGGTCACTAAAGCCTCAATTGCTACAGCTACAGATTTGCACCGGGAAGGAAAGCATTTGTTTAAGAACAAAAGTCTGGATGAGCAAGCATGGAGAGTCATATTGCGTAACCCAGGTATGGATGTTACTGTATTTACACGAGGGATTCCTGTTAATGCACTGAAAGAAGAATGGGTAGGCCTACTATTAATAATTCAAAATTTTATTACTTCTGAAGGCTAGCTTTGTACGATGTACATGTATCACACTAGGCTTTTGATGAACTTTCTAGAGAAACAAGCTCTTAATTTTCCCTCTTTCTTACTGTTGAGTTTGAAAAGGATGAGTAATACAGTCCAAAAGAACACAGGAGATATAGAGCCTCATTTGTACCATCATGGATTAGTGAGGATTCTAGTCAAAGACCAGTTGAAAAGAAAAAAATATACTTGGGAGAGGTTTCTAGTGAGAAACTATTTTCAAGAACAATCTGAAGCCCCGAGAAGTAGTACACCAAAGGCACCGAGAAAGAGTAGGAGAAAAGGACAGAGTTTCATAATCCAAGACTCTCCTATTGATAAAGCTAAAGAAACTATTCAAAAATAAAAGGAGGAAAGAATTAAGGACAAAAAGAAAAGAAAGTTGAAGGGAAAGAGGAACTTACAAGATGTTTACCAACCACCAGAACCATCTATAGAGGAATATTATCAAGTGCTATCTGAGGAGACTAGTGCACCTCCAAAAACAAGCTGCCACAGCTAAGAAAGAAGAAAAAGGGAAACAAATTATGGAAGAGGAAAGTACTAGCTCACAGTACTTAAGAAGGAGCAGCAGACTCAAAGGAAAGTGGAGGAGAACACAAGTAAAAGGACCCCACTTCATTGACTTGGGTGGGGAAACACCTGAAAAACCTCAAGCGGGCCACAATCCACCTCATCCTCTGCTTGATATTGAGGCCATCCCTTCTGATGTTGATGAAATCCCTTCTCGGCCAGAACTAGAAGACAATCCTCCTCCTCAAAAAGACTTTGAAGCCAACCCGAGGCAAACACCTGAAATTGATCGAAAACAGCAAGAGGTATATGACTACCTCAAGTCTTTAGAGAAGACAGCTGCAGGCCTGAGCACACCATCCATTCTTCCTCACATGACACAAGATGCACAGGTTCAAGCTTTGAAACAAGAAGTGTTTGAATTGGAAGTTCTAAACAGGCACATCAAACAAGAAAATGAGGCATTAAAAGAGCAAAGCAAAGTGGAAAAAATTATTCATGATAATACCATGTTACATATGGGTTTGTGGCAGAAGAAGAACAAGAAACTAAAGAAGAAGTGCAAAAAGTTGAGTAGGGAATTAATCAATCTCAAGTTCAGATGTTTGATAAGGAAACCCAGGATGGTGGTAGCACGAAGAAAAAAGAGGAGAGGACTGGATGTCTTAGCAGAGGCTTCATAATACATAGACTAAAGGGAGATGACTAAATTTTGGTTGCATGAGGACATGCAACACCTTCATAGTGGGGGTATGTTGAGTCCCAAACTTACACCTTCCCTACATCCCTTTTTAGCCTTTTTCTCCAGTTACCTGATCCTCTAAGCTATCAAACCACTGCATAATAGTTTAAAATGAGTATATAAATGGTTTCCTAACTATGTTTTGTGACTGCTATTTGGTTTAGATTTTTGTTCAACCAGCTGCGGAATCTGCCACTTTCTCCAGTCAGAATCAGTTTCCATAGTCTTTTTGTTAAGTTGTATGCTATAGGTGTCCATTGAAGAACTTAGCCACATGGGCAAGCCATAAAGGATGTGGACATGGAGCATGTCCCCTTGGTTCACACAAATCATCCATAGTAGCCTACGGTCAAGGCCGGTCAAATGGTGGTCAACACAAGGAGTTAAGCGGTGGCACGGCTCTGTTTTCAGCATGAGGAGGTTTGCGTAGCAAGGTCCTGAGTTTTAGGAAGTGTATTAACACCTAGGGACTGCTCATCGGCCGAATCCAACAAACCATCTCTTGGATTTACTGTCCAGGGCCACCATACTGCTATAACAATCGATTCTGTCTTTTACGTGCTTGGCTACCAGCACAGGCCGTGTTAGTTTGTTATACATTTTCTGCTATAAATAACGCATCTCCATATGCGTATAGCTAGTTAGTTGCTGTGTAAATTGACTGTTGTAAGAGCCTTTGAGCCGAGACTTAGTCTCTATTTCATAATTGTTTTGCAATATATGAGAAGACACTGATTTCTCGTTCAATTTCGTGATTGGTTCTGAATGACCGAGGGTGCAGAGGGCCCCTGTACACCAAGGTCTTGTAGCTGATGTATAGTTTTATTTTTTTCTTCATTTTACGCTTTTGATACCATAGATACTTGTTGTATATATTAACTTGCTTATGGTTGATGTCACTTGCCTGTTCATAAGTTCTTTTATGCTTTTATTTAATTGTCAACTGATCAGTGTTTGCATTTCAGGTTCTGATAGGAAGCCAGGGTAGTACATATAAGTTTTGATGACTAATGACATGATGGGATTATCTTGTCCTACTGCTGATTTGTTTTATTGATTTTAATTCTAGCATTGCTTATTTCTTAGTTTTGCTTTGATTCATTTACTTTGCTGCAAGTTAGTGATTAGACTATTCATATCATTCTTCAGTTGCCAAATGATGAGGGATTGTAGAGTGAATGTGTAGCTTAATCTTACTTTTATTTCATGCAACTTAGATATCAGATCATTCAATTTGTGTATGACTACTTATAGCCAGAGCGAGTCAAATGGTGAGCGGTCAAAAATGAGTTGATGTGATATGATTAGTTTACTTTGCTTTCAGTCTTTAAATTGCTTTCAAGTTCAGTCTTTTCTCTTCTTGATAACAACAGCAAGGATACTGGGTTCCATAGTCATAGTTCACTATTTTGTTAATTAGAATCTAGGCACATCTTGATTTCATCATTGTAAAGTTTGAACACCTTTGGATCACTTTGAAGTTCGGAAATTATTCATTGAATACAATTTTCCATACTTGATTACTAGAATCACCATCTCACACACCATTTCACATTTGGAAATCAACAAGAAGATAAATACAAAAACAAACCAAAAACTAAAAACGAAAAAGAAATAATAAAATGGTTATCTTGCATAGATAGTGCACTTCACTTCAACAATTTACAACTCCCGGATTGACAATTTATATAGCAATTTAGAACACACTAAATTGACCAAACACATATGTTGATTGATACAGATGTCCCCGAATGATGATACATGGATGATGCATAAGTTCATGTGGATCTTGATGTTGATGAGATGGCTATGATGTCTTTCAAGAGGATGAGTTGATATCTATATGCAGATATACCTTGCTACAGGACATTTACATGTTGCTGATCTAGAAATGGTTGTACGCGAGTTTTACGAAGAACATCTGTGTATATACGCAATTTTATGTGGATGTAGTCGCATATATGGTGTTTTTCAAGGAAATCAGTGGGCACAGACTCTGGTTGAAGGAATTCTGATATGGGTCTGATAGAGACCATCTGAAACAGGTTCAGGGGGAGCAAATAAACTTCTGATAATGCATTGTTAGCGTTATCTTAGAAGCTTTTTGGTTCAAGTACTCAGTTGTTGTTGATTTGAATTAGAAGAAATGCAGAGGGAGAACAGAAGGAGAACATGGTTGCTGGTCTGAATAGTGATTGACAGATGCTGCTGATATTAGTTATTGATAAATTTCATAGTCTTACTCTAGATATTTCATCTCTATGTCATATATGTCTTTTGTTATCAAGGTCATGTAATGGCCTATTTTGGTTTCCCCACTATGCCTGGGATGAATGATGTAATGTACTTGTTTATCATGAGTAAATTTCTGGTGTAAGCCCACTTGGATGGGTGGATGAGTCAATATTTGTATATCCTCACCTAGTTGAGAGATGGATGTATGTATGAGCCTTTGGTGATAGGAAGATCATTTAAGATAGGGTCATGTTCTTCTTGTAGAACATCTTTTTGCAGATATTGCCTATAGTCAGGGGGAGCACGAACAACACACTTCAATAGTACAGAGACTCAGCATGTACTCAGGGGGAGCATCGACAGATTGGTACACCTTGGCATATACAAAGGGGGAGCTCATTCAGAAATTTCAGCAGGCACTCAGGGGGAGTATGGACAGAAAAGGAAGAGAATATCATGGTCCACTCTTTGCCCTTGAAGTCAAAGGGGGAGAGTGATTTGGTATTGCTGCAATCAAGTCCAAAGGTGGAGATTGTTGGCATTATGATGCATGTGTTGTACTTGATGGCAACGAACTCGCAGAAGATCAACTCACTTATATATATCTAGATGAATCTACGGAAGAGATATCAGATGTGAAAGAATGCATGGGATGCCAAACAACTCAAAGGAATCAGATGACAGTTATCAATATGAAAAGTTAGCTTTGCCATCAAGTCCAAAGGGGGAGATTGTTGGCATTATGATACATATGTTATACTTGATGGCAACCCACTCATATCAGATGATAAATTATAGTGTAGAGAAAATTTAACACGCTTTCATGAAGAAAAAAGTTCCTTTCATGCAGAGAACAATTTCCTTTGGTACACCTTCGCATATACAAAGGGGGAGCTCATTCAAAAATTTTAGCAGGCACTCAGGGGGAGTATGGACAACAAAGGAAGAGAATATCTTGGTCCACCCTTTGCCCTTGATGTCAAAGGGGGAGAGTGATTTGGTATTGTTGCCATCAAGTCCAAAGGGGGAGATTTTTGGAATTATGGTGCATGTGTTGTACTTGATGGCAACCAACTCATAGAAGATCAATTCACTTATATATACCCGGATGAATCTACGTAAGAGATATCAAATGTGACAGATTGCACGGGATGTTGGACAACTCAAGGGAACCAGATGACAGTTCTCAGTATGACAACTTAGCTTTGCCATCAAGTCCAAAGGGGGAGATTGTTGGCATTATGATGCATGTGTTGTACTTGATGGAAACCAACTCGTAGAAGATCAACTCACTTATATATATCTAGATGAATCTACGGAAGAGATATCAAATGTGATAGAATGCATGGGATGCCGGACAACTCAAAGGAATCAGATGACAGTTCTCAGTATGACAAGTTAGCTTTCCCATCAAGTCCAAAGGGGGAGATTGTTGGCATTATGATACATATGTTCTACTTGATGGCAACTCACTCATCTCGGATGATAAATTATAGTGCAGAGAAAAGTTCATGCACTTTCATGAAGAGAAAA
>APFE030812765.1:94456-115440 GCA_000404065.3 Pinus taeda | reverse complement strand
ACCTCAAAAATACCCTCTTCAATTGTGAGCAGAGACACATCAAAAGTACCTCCACCCAAATCAAAGATAAGAACATTCTTCTCACCAGAACTGCTAGCCTTCTTGTCAAGCCCATAGGCAATAGCAGCAGCAGTGGGCTCATTGATGATTCTCATAACATTCAACCCGGAGATTGCCCCTGCGTCCTTGGTTGCCTGCCTTTGAGAATCATTGAAGTATGCAGGGACAGTGACCACAGCATTCTTAACTGTGGTTCCAAGATAAGCTTCGGCAATCTCCTTCATCTTTATTAAAACCATGGAAGAGATCTCTTCGGCTGCAAAATGCTTCTCCTCCCCTTTGTATGTTACAACGATGCTGGGCTTATCGTTAAGCCCTGAAATGACCTTGAAAGGCCATAACTTCACATCGCTCACAACAGAGGGATCAGAGAACCTCCTACCAATCAACCGCTTTGCATCTGCAATAACATAAAAGAACTGATTGAGATTGAACACAAATGCAAATTATACACACAAACCTAACAACAAACCTATCTTACAGATGCAAATTCGACGCAAATGCTGTCATACAGCATGTCATCCATCCCATCCATCACCTCCAAAACCTATAAGCTGAATTATGTCCATTCAGGGATGGAATTTACCCATCAAATACAGCCAATTTTTTTCTATTATAGTTTATTATGTAATAAACTATCGAACATGAAAATTTGAACACCACAAAACTGTCGAATTTGACAGGTGCTTCAAATTTAAAATTCTTACCCTGTTTCTATCCCAATTCATGTTCGAAATTGAAAAAGGAATTTGAAAATGAAAAAGAATTAATCTACGATTACTGAACTGATTGACAGGTGCTTCAAATTTAAAATTCTTACCCTGTTTGTTACATTTTTATAATGGGGAATTGAGTGGGTGATTTCACAGCCAGAAGTATAAAGTACCCAATAAAATTGGGAAATTAAATCAGTTCCTTTACATAAAGTACTAAATAAAATTGGGAAATTGAATCAGTAATTTTATATCAAAAACTGTCTTAACTGAAAAGCAAAGAGTGTCTTATCAACACCAAATAAAATTGAGAAATTAAATCAGTGACTTCACATCAAAAACTACCTTAACTGAACACCTCTATCCAAAACCGATAAACATACAACTACATAGTACATATAAATTATATATAGTACATATAACAAAGCTGCAGGGAAAAAACCTCGAAGCGTGAGAAAGAGTAACAGAGAATAAGTGGACGTGAGAAATAGTAACAGAGAATACGTGGGAAGGATTACTAACCGAAAACAGTGTTGATAGGGTTCATGGCGACCTGGTTCTTGGCAGCATCTCCGATGAGACGCTCTGTATCAGTAAAAGCGACATAGGAAGGAGTGGTTCGATTCCCCTGATCATTGGCGATGATTTCCACCCTGTCGTGCTGCCACACTCCCACACACGAGTACGTCGTCCCCAGATCGATTCCGATCGCGGGTCCCTCGCCCATATTGACACTCTCACACACAAACGCAGAGAGGGAATTATTGGGCCGAGAGCGAACGTAACTGTACACGGAACGCCAAGAAGCACGAGATGGGAATGTTCAAAATATTTGACACAGAGTGATGTTCCCCTTACACCAGCTTTTATAGTAGTCGAAACATTTTCAACCTTTCTTCCTACGATGTCGTTTTTCAACTAATTGGCGAATTTTTATTTTTATTATTTTTATTTTTTCCAGATTTTTTTTGTTTCTTTTTTCAGAAATTTCCAATTATCTTTATCAATACGAATTTAATTTCCTTTTCAAAAACTCAAGGGTATTTATTTTATATATAACATATTCATATGGGGTTATTATTAATTACAGGAGCATAATTCTTCGTCGAGAAACTCATTTATTGTTTGAAATTTATTGTTATAATTAAAACCGTTTTTCAGTTTTTAATCAGTTAGAAAATTTAATTGCCTAGAAATTTTTCATTTACTCGTTTAAAATTTATCGTTATAATTCGTAAAGGTTAACTTTTATGGAAAATGTAGTGTTTACAATTTCTTTAAATTTACAGTCTCAGTGAATAATCAATATCTTTCCTACCAATAATATGTAAGAGGAATTGTTTAATAATTGTTAAAACTATTTTTAGTAGAGATTTTATAATTTTAAAGTAATTTCAATTTTTCTTTTTTTTATGGATAAAGAAGAAATTTTCAAATAATTGTCCTACAATCTAATTCATTTATACAATAAACTTTATCTAGGGGTTTATGGTTTGACAAACCTAATTCTCTCTTTCGACAAGCTTCAACTATTTGTTCTTAGGATTTTATTGTTATAGGTTGTTATGGTTTTCATCTTCCACAACATAATTTTAGTCTTACAATTTCATGTGTTGAATTACTAACAATAAAATAAGTATTTTTCTACTAATAACATAGTTACTTTGATATGCTTTTATAGGATTTTTCTTTAAAACCCATATCCAAGTGTAATTGTCTATAAATATCTATTCTCCACTTTGATGAGTCACAAATAATTTCTCATAAACCCATTATCTCCATAATGTCCAATTAAAAATCAAGAGTCACCTTACCTTTTAATGAAAACTAGAAGAGGGAACACATTGTCCTGGTGTTCTTTATCTTTCCATGATTATATGAGAGGAAACTCTTCATGTGAGAAAAAAGATGATTCACTTTTGTTGTATGAGTACTCTTTTACATTTAATATTGTTGTTTTTAAAATAAATCAAGAAAAATGCTTCTTTGATTTGATTAAAAACTAGTGTATTATTCATTCATTTTGCATGTGTGTCGATATGCAAATATTAAAAAATGAAGTGGGAAAGCACAAAAGATTTCCTTATTTGAAGTTTTGTGTGGACTAATTGTTTTTGAAGTGAAGACCATGGGGACAATTCAATTGTCAATTGCCTTGTTATGAAGTATTGCGTAAACCTTGAGATTAAAAGTTCAAATCCCTGTAGGCCAAGCCAACAAAAAAAATGTCTTTCAAATGAACAACTATGTATCACGTGTTTCTCTAATTGTGCTGATTGTTGGCATGGAGTACTATGATCTCCACTCTTTGTGTGCTCTATGTTTACTATCTATGCGTCCTTTATGTTTATTATGGGTGGGCTCCTCTGTAAGTGTTAGTGTGGACCTCTTCACTAAACTAGTGTGCATGAGCCCTTGTGATGGAGGGGCTTCACATTGCTTATGATGGGTAAGCTTCACATCTTTGGTTTGTGATTTTTAAGTTGTTGTGGATATTCCACTGTACAATTTGTCACAACATATCTAATAAGAATAAACTGAAATCTATACTGTGAAGGTTAAATTCCTTTAGATTCGAAATTCATTAATTATTGATTTTCCATTTATGCATGGAATAGATAAAATGTGAAAAATAGAGAACAATAAAATACAATCACACACTAACCACAATGAACACCAAAATATTCTCTAGGAACCCCTTATGCGAGATAACTCATTTGGAAGGTGAGGTTGCTCTACTCTCTTTTGTTTGGAATGGAAATAATGCAAGTAGAAAGAAGAATACACCCTCTATGGAGCCACTTGAGACCTATGCATGGCAAGTTGTGATAGAACAATAAATCCATCTGTTATGCTCTCTCACTCCCATTCTCAGTTACTCTACTTTATTATGGAGTAAGCTACAATCAAATAGAATGGAATCCCTTTTCTTCCTAGTGGCCCCATTATAATATAGTCCAATAACTAACTAGGGGTTAGGTTTAACTCCTTCAACTCTCAACTAAAGATACAACTTTGACCCTTTTAAAGTTTTCTTCATATTCCTCACGTGGCTAGCCCCATATACATGAATAAAGGACACTGATGTGGCATCCACCCATTGTGGTCAAACACAGCAAGTCAACTTGTGGGAGGCATAACTTTTGCATATGAACTCTTATTGGCGCCATTGTTTCACTATTGGAAAGGTATTTGAATGAAAAACAAAATTATAGGGTCCCACAATTAAGTGAGAAAGTTTCACCCCAAAAAACATCATTAAGGCATCAAAATGACACTGAAAGATTTCAAACCCCAATTCTCTAAATTGGGTGCCGCCAATAAAACTACTCTTACAAGCTAATTCCTCAAAATTCTCCATTCTTAAAGCATCAATATAGATGAAAAATAATATAATGATCCAATACATATGTGTGTTGGCATTATGACATATGTGTTGTACTTGATGGCAACCAACTCGTAGAAGATCAACTCACTTATATATATCTAGATGAATCTACGGAAGAGATATCAGATGTGACAGAATGCATGGGATGCCGGACAACTCAAAGGAATTAGATGATAGCTCTCAGTATGCAAAGTTAGCTTTGCCATCAAGTCCAAAGGGGGAGATTATTGGCATTATGATACATATGTTGTACTTGATGGCAAACCACTCATCTCAGCTAATAAATTATAGTGCAGATAAAAGTTAACGCGCTTTCATGAAGAGAAAAGTTCCTTTCGTGCAGAGAATAGTTTCCTTTAGTACACCTTGGCATATAGAAAGGGGGAGCTCATTCAGAAATTTCAGCAGGCACTCAGGGGGAGTATGGACAACAAAGGAAGAGAATATCTTGGTCTGCCCTTTGCGCTTGATGTCAATGGGGGAGATTGATTTGGTATTGTTGCCATAGTGTCCAAAGGGGGAGATTGTTGGAATTATTATGCATGTGTTGTATTTGATGGCAACCAACTCATAGAAGATCAACTCACTTATATATATCTGGATGAATCTACAGAAGAGATATCAGATGTGACAGAATGCATGGGATGCTGGACAACTCAAAGGAATCATATGACAGTTCTCAGTATGACAAGTTAGCTTTGCCATCAAGTCCAAAGGGGGAGATTGTTGGCATTATGATGCATGTGTTGTACTTGATGGCAACCAACTCATAGAAGATCAACTCACTTATATATATCTAGATGAATCTACAGAAGAGATATCAGATGTGACAGAATGCATGGGATGCCTGACAACTCAAAGGAATCAGATGACAGTTCTCAGTATGACAAGTTAGCTTTGCCATCAAGTCCAAAGGGGGAGATTGTTGGCATTATGATACATATGTTGTACTTGATGGCAACTCACTCATCTCGGATGATAAATTATAGTGCAGAGAAAAGTTCATGCACTTTCATGAAGAGAAAAGTTCCTTTCATGCAGAGAAAAGTTCATGCACTTTCATGAAGAGAAATGTTCCTTTCATGCAGAGAAAAGTTGACGCACTTTCATGCAGAGAAAAGCGCACCCACATGGGAAATCTTATGGTTGGTTCATGGTATTAGTCCAACAGTTTTTGATCTTATGGTTTTGGTATGTGGTGCATCCAAAAGAGTTGAACCCAAGTATTCGGTCCGTTGTACTGTTTTGTTATGGTTTTGGACCATGGTATTGAGTAAGGCCTAAGAATATGAAAGGAGAAGATCATTAGGCAAAGTCATGGAAAAAGACTTGAATATCTGATGTAGTATGAGATCCAGTATGTAGGATATGGGTTATGATGCATTTCTTGATCTGAGCTAAGGAGGGATCTCACCGGTTGATGGAGAACAAGATCTAAGGATAGATTAGGATCAAATGGCTTGAAATGAATCATCTTTATATGGTTTGATCATGGATAGACTAGATCTAAATTATTGATGCATGTTTTATTGTACGCATGTTATGATATGGGTATCACTGATGTCTGAAACAGCCGCAAAGTCATGATTGAATATGTATAGATCTGTACGCGGGTTGGCTTTGGCGAAAGCACGTATATACGTGGATTTGATTCATTGTAGTAGTGTATACATAATGAAGTATGATGTTTGAAGTTGCAGTTGGGTTTGATTGTTATTGCATAGTTCTGTAGTTTTCTCTGTGTTCTAGTGACTGTATTGTTGACAGGATTTCAGTGTTTTAGTGATTTAGAAATTGATGATGCTAGTATTGATTGTTTTGTGCTTCAATGATATTGATGGGTCCAGTATGAAAATTGGATGAAACGTGGCCTTCAGATTATAGTGTTGTGCTTCAGGAGTATCCAGTCTGAAAGTGTATGACACGTGGTACCTGGAGGAAGAAAGAGAAGGTTGTTGCCTTCCATAGGTCGGCACCTACATACTAGTACATTAGCTAGTACAAGAGCTAAGGGGGTGGTAGCTCCCTTCCAGTAGGAGCTGGAGAACGAGTAAAGGTTGGAGAATTTTAGTAGGCCAACACCTATGTACGAGTAAGTGGATCGACTAGTACAAGAGCTAAGGGGGTTGTAGCTCCCTTCCAGGAGAGTCTGGAGAATGAGAGAAGGTTGTAGCCTTCTGCAGGTAGAAGGCTGCGTACTGGTATAAGACTGCACCAGTACAGAAATATTGTAAAGTAAGTTTCTTATTAAAAGAAGATAGAGACGACTTGCAGTAGGTGGTTTTCACCCACATTGGGTTTCCACCTTATATCATGCTATTCATATGTGCTTCCTGTGTGTGATGATTTGTTCAGTTTTACTGCACCTGCTTACTATACATATGGTTAAAGAAGTTCTGATGCAATAACTAAAGATCAACATTTAATGGATTAATTGAATCATAAGTATTCTGGATATACGCTAGTTGCATTAGACACAGTTGCGTTGAAGTAGTGTATATGTATCTAAGTATGGAAATGAAAAAGTTTTATTCATTTGATAATACTGATTCACCCCCCCTCTTAGTATTATTTCCAACAATTTTCTATAGGAGTCCCATTCGGTAGGATGGCCCTATCACCATTGTCTTAGAGAAAATCCTTAGCTCTTATTATTCATCACATGAGAGTGTTATGTTGGAATATTTGAAAATTGAAGTGAGTATGCCTAGAGAGTGCATAATGTAAATTCTTTCTAGGTTCTCTTACTATAAAGGGTGACAGTAAAGTGAGCCTCTAAGTGAGAGGTTGTAGTAGCACCCAGGAAGAGACACATGCAAACAGAAAGAGGTATGTCTAGCATGCAACAGAATAGTCCATAGAGAATGTGACAATCATTAAAATTGTAGTACAAGGAAAAACGCTTACACCAACCAGCAGAGCAGCACATACGGATGTGATGGCCATTGTAACTAGTAAGAAATAAAGGTTTTTTCAATATCCTGCGGAGTAGTCCACAAGGACCTGACAACAATGACAACCAATACAACACATTCCCAACAATTTAAGTACTAAAACAACTGAAGTAGTTCAACTATCTTAGCATAGGTGAAACAAATATTCATTACAAATGTCGAAAGCATAGTATTACTTACATCTACAAAACATGCATAAAAACGTGTTGGCCTTAACATGATTTTGTATTATGAAAATTTTCCAAGGCACATATTTACACCATATATCACTAGTCCCGGTTTTGGGACATTGGAGGCACTCCTCGCTCCTCAAATAACTGACTGAACTCTCAAGGTTATGTGGGAGGAGACCGGGTTAAAATTCCTCATTCATACAATGGGATGGGTATATATAGCCAAGGGTGGCGCTTGACACTTGTGACTCTTGGACTTCCCTCATCATCGTTCAACTTCCTATGAATTTTCAACTAACATGACTCTTCATCTTCATGTGTGGGTCCATTGGAATTTCACTTTACATTACATTTAATTACAACATAAATGATAGTAGAATTGTGGCCCTGACAACTCATGACACAATTTGACATGAAACTAGTAACATGGACTAGATTACTATGGTGGAAACGTCAAGCTTCTCTTGTTGTTTGTGATGGATGTGCTCTTGGATGTGCTTTGTATTTTCCTTGACATGGCTTGATGCTATGGGGTCTTCAATGGTCTTAGTCTTGTAAGATGGTTACGTGCATGTGCTCCTTTTTCTTGCTCTTTCATGAGCTTCTTTTGTCTGTCCAGTTCTGATGCAATTTCTGTTCAATTCTCGGAAGGAAGGCAAGCTGCTCACCTCTAGGATTGTGTAGTGCAACTATCCTGAAGGACAACCTCAAGCATTGCATAGTTCGAAGTAGCAGATCATTATCACAATCGACTGAGACTACAAATTGCAACTCAGTTAGGGTCTCGTGAGAGGGGGGTTATCCAGTCAGAAGGGTTTTTAGGAAAGTGGCTAAGTGTGGGAAGAAAGTGTACCCATTAGGACTCGACATTCTGATCAGACATTTGGCATACTTCAACAACATGGTGCCATGGACCATTGGGACAATAAGACAAAGAATTTTGCTCTGTGAGACCATCTATAGCTAAGAGCGACAAGTGTGACACTTAAGGGAGACGTTCATATGACGGTGACAACACTTGTGTGATAGTGCTTACAACTTTGTGTGTGACTGATATAGATGTATACATAGCTAGGACAACTCAAACAAATATAGGAAAATCTTCGAAATCAACAGAATAGGACAATAAGTCATGAAAAATAAATTAGCATGCCAAAAGATGACATTTGGTCAAACAAGAAAAAGTGGTGAAAAGACTCAAAGGGAGCTCATGGACTGAGCCTAAGTGTTTGCAACCATGATTGTAAAACCAAGGAAGGCTCCAAAATTTGGGTACTACCCAAAATATCGGAGGGTGTTATAGTCACTACAATAGGTTCCTTAGAGGCACTACCTAGTATGGATTATGTTACAGATTAACATAGGGAGTGAAAATGCATGGCTTCAAAAATGCATATTAGGCAAGGAGTCTATTTGTCTGAAAGATTACATCAGGAGAAATTTTTAGTTTTAGCTCCATAGGAATCTTCTATTACAGCGAGAACCTAATGTTTTTTGCGCTCAACTCAGTAGAAGTTGAACACATGGTTGAAAGTTAAGAAAGATGTGAAGAGATCTGGATGAGAAAGGTACTTGTGGGATTCTTTGGTCTCGTGATGGATCCAACTATGATATATTGTGATAATAAGATTTGAATTAGTCTCTCTGACAATCTGGTATTTCATAGTCAATCCAAGCATATAGATATTTATTATCACCATTTGTGGGACTATGTGAAGAGGAGGATAATGTTTCTATAGTACATTCCAACTCATTAATAAGATTTTGATATCTTGACAAAGGCTTTGTCAAGAGGGCAGTTTCAACTCCACAGGTGCATGATAGTTGTGGTTGATAATCCCTTTCTTTCTAAGAGGGAGTGTTGAGAAGTGTAGCAAGAAAGTCTCAATTTGACTTAGCATTGGTAAAATAGAGAAACTTCAAAATTTACACATCAATAGACAAATAGGAGGCAGTGTACTAAGGTGACATGGCTCTTGTCATTCAATTAGTTTAGTAAATTTGAGTTAGTTGGATCAGAGTTTAGATTGCATGCGTTGATTGTTACTTTATAGAAATCTGGTTCAGTTATTTCGAGTTGTACTTAGCTAGACTTGCTCTAAAAGTGAATAGAACTAGTTGGAGGTCAATGGTGCAGCGGGACAATAATCTAACTCAAAGATCACCTAGCTAACTATTCAATCAACCAAAATAGGTCATGCATACAAGGAATTAAAATGTGTAACCTATGGTAGAGATTCCAAGGCAGTGTAGCATTATTTGTAGAATAGTATTGAGTGTATAGGCATTACATGTAATCAATGATTAATCCTTGGGAATTATAGAATTATTTTGGAGGAAATTCCTAAAGAATAAGGGCTAATTTACTCAACATTTATGCAAGAAAATAAGAGGCTAGGTGAGATGATTTTAGGCTAAGTGTTGGCCAGATTTGTTCATTGAGAGGAGAGAGAACAATTCTTCTTTTAAAGTTTGAGCATAGAGTTGGAGCTATCCATTGTCATAATTCATTTATTCAAGTGATTAATGCAAACATGCTTAAGGCATTTTTACCAGTTGGTTTCCCCTAAATACATCTATGTACTTGTGTATGTGATTGATGTATGTTTGGGAATGTTGTTCTAAATTGTGAATTAATTTATGGAGAGTGGTAGAGTAGAATTCTATCCCTTGATTTAGATTAAATTTCTTGATCAGTTGCAATTCTATAGCTGATTTTCTACAATTAGTTCTCATTTCCCATAGGCTTACAAAAAGTATAACTAAGAAAATGAAATAAAATTTCTAAATCCTAAAATAATTCCATAAATCACCCATAAATCATTCCATAAATTAGATTTTCCTAAATCCTAAAATCACTTCATAAATCATCCATAGATCATATTTTTCTAAATTCTAAAACCACTCAATAAGGAATGTATAAATGACCCAATCTATCCCTAAAATCTCTCATGATTTTCAATGTATATTTTCTCTTTTCTTATGGAAAAAATATCACTTATCCATAGCTTTTATAAATGGAGGAGCAGAGAGGAGTTCAAGTGGATACATCGACTCAGGTAGAACCATCCAACAGAAGGCGTGAATGTTACTACCTTGACAGGATTATGGACGAGTCAGGTTGGTGGGACAATCATCCGTCAACTACTGGAGGCCCTCCTTATAGTGCCATAAACTTTGACAGTGTTGAACCCGCGAAAATTCAGGGGATCTCCTCAATATGAAGTCTCAACTAATCCTCACACCGTTTGGTGTAGGAGTCCCATCTGGTACGATGGCCCGATTTCCATTGTCTTAGAGAATTTCCTTAGCTCTTATTATTCATGACATGAGAGTGTTATGCTGGAATCTTCGAAAATTGAGGTGAGTATGCCTAGAGAGTGCATAATGTAACTTTTGTCTAGGTTCTCTATCTAAAGGGCGAGAATAAAGTGAGCCTCTAAGTGAGAAGCAGTAGTACCACCCAAGAAGAGACACATGCAAGCCAAAAGAGGTATCTCTAGCATGCAGCACAATAGTCCATAGAGCATGTGATAGTCATTAAAACTAGAGTAAGTACCCTAGGGCTTTGGGTTGGAACGCCAATAGGGCAAGAGAAAAATACAGTAAGAAACACTCATACAACTCAAGAAACATGCTTTTATAAACAAACTATATGAGAGTGACCATACCCAAATGTCCTTCGTTTGGATAGACCCTCTAGGGTTCAGACCCTCTGCAACTCCTAATGATCTTCAATCCTGAAAATCATTCAATTCGAACCTACATACCAGTATATAGATAAAGCATTTTAATGAAACTAACTTTGTATCATATAAGAGAAATGATTAGTTATACATCAAAATAACATTCATATATGAATTACAACACTATTTGATTCCTAAAAAAAGTTAATCTCAAAAACAAGACAATGCTTGTTTTTATTGTAGAAAGCTATAACTAACATGGAGAGAATTCACCTGAGTCTTATTCTTCTAGCTCCAAGCGGAACCGTCTTCCATATCCATCCAGTCTGAGTCTTCAACAACATCCTTCCATAACCAATACCTTGACATTTCAAGCAAGAGGGAGAATATCAACAATAAAGAAAACAAGGGTTTCCTGAAACTTGGGGAAGTTCATGAAGCACAGGGATATTTTAGACTCAGTCAGGGATAATATCAGTATAATAACTCTATCTCTTCTCCTCCTTAGGGCCTTCCCATAGAGTTCTATTTATACTTCTCCCAATTAGTTTTTTATTTGGGAAATAGTTGGGAAACAGTTGGGCCATGGGCAATAGGAGGTAATCAATAGGTAAAACCCATGAACTCTGCCTAGAATTAAGGAAATTTAATTTTTTTAAGTGTTTTAACAAATATACGCAGGTTGGGTATTGAATAACCCATGTGTACATGCTTTTATCTTAGGGAAAAGTAGTGTACAGGGAATAAAACACTGTTTTTAAAATATTTGGACCAAGTCTGGAAGGAGGGGTTGCCCTAGGCCATATACCAAGCATCAAAAATAACAAGGGTGGTAAATGGTGTTATAACAAGAAGGGAAAATGTGTACACCAACCAATAGAGTAGGCCATATGGATGTGATGGTCATTATAACTAGTAAAAAATAAAGGTTTGTCTAATATCTTGTGGAGTAGTCCACAAGGACTAGACAACAATGATAACCAATATAACACATTCCCAAAAATTTAAGTACTAAAACAACCGAAGTACTTCAACTATCTTAGTATAGGTGAAACAAATATGCATTACAAATGCTGAAATAATAGTCTTACTAAAATCTATGAAACATACATGAAATTTTTTTGACCTTAACATTATTTTGTGTTATGAAAAATTTCCAAGACACATATGTACACCATATACCACTAGTCGTAGTCATGGGACATTGGAGGCACTCCTCGCTCCAAAAATAACTGACTGAACTCTGAATATTATCTGGGAGCAGACGAGGTGAAAAGTCCTTGCTCATACAATGGGACGGGTATGTATAGCCAAGGGTGGCGCTTGACCCTTGCTACTCTTGGACTTCCCTCATCATTGTTCAACCTCCTATGACTTTTCAACTAACATGACTCTTCATCTTCATGTGTGTGTCCATTGGAATTTCACTTCACATTACATTCAGTTACAACAGAAATGGCTGATAGTATAAATGTGGCCTTGACAACTCATGACACAACTTGACATGAAACTACTAACATGGACTAGATTACTATGGTGGAAATGTCATGCTTCTCTTTTTGTCTTGATGCTACAGGGTCTTCAATGGTCTTAGTCTTATAATATGGTTACATGCATGTGCTCCTTTTTCTTACTCTTTGAGGAGATTCTTTTGTCCATCCAACTGCAAGTACTTCTTCTAGCATGTGTTCTCCTTCTTTGTCTTGTTCGTTGTCTTGCCATGTTCTATCACTATACATGTTCCTAAAATTCACTCATGATGGGACAACATCAAATCCAAAACATCCTCGTCTAAGATGATGCATTTATTTCCATTTCATGGAATCGGAACAGATGATAGGCTTGAAAGAGGCTTAGTAACTATGCACTACTTAGTTCGAGGTGATATGGAGGGGGACTGGTCACTAAGACTGCACAGAGTGCAACTTAGTCTTGGATGAGGAACACTAGGGCATAGTCTTTATTGTCAAGAAAAACTGTGAAAAGGCCACTTGGTGGTAGGATTTTGTAGTTGAGGACACTAGTGACAACTATAAGGTGGGACCCTCAGGGTCATTTCTACGTAGTTTTGTGAGGGAAGAAAAGGTAGGACAACAAAGGGACTAGAGTATAGTTCTGTGCAATCCATGAGAGTAATGAGTCCTAGCTAAGGGAGATCACTCAGAGGAAACATATTCCTAGTTTTTGGGAGCACTGCAAACTTAGGTCTCTACACATTGTGGGGTTACACTAGGAAGGGAGGAGGCTTGATGACTAATCTTATGAACTGTGCAGTTCAGGTCAGGCTCTAAAGAAATTTCTGTTCAATTCTCGAAAGGAAGGAAAGCTGCTCAACTCTCAGATTATGTAGTGCAACTATCTTGGAGGACAACCTCAAGCACTGTGTAGTTCCAAGTAGCGAAGCATAATCACAATGGTCTTAGACTACGCATTGCAACCCAGTTAAGGTCCTGTGAGAGGGAGGTTGTTCGGTCATAAGGATTTTTAGGAAAGTGGCTAACCGTGGGAAGAAATTGTACCCATGAGGACTCGACATTGTGATCAAACATTTAGCATACTTCGATAACATGATGCCATTGACCATCAGAACAACAAGACAAATCATTTTTCTCTACGATACCATCTATAGCTAAGAGCGACAAGTGTTACACCTGAGATAGAAGTTTGGACGACCATGATGACACTTGCGCGACAGTGCTTACAACTTTTTGTATTAGTGATATTGATGTATACATAGCTAGGACAACTCAAACACATAAAGACAAACCTTCGAAATCAACAGAACAAGACCATAAGTCACGAAAAATAAATTAGCATGCCAAAAGACGACATTTAGTCAAACAAGGAAAACAGGTGAAAGTACTAAAAGGGACCTCATGGAATGAGCCTAAGTGTTTGCAAACATAAAGTAAAAACCAAGGAAGGCTCTAAAATTTGGGTGCTAGCCATTATATTTGAGGGTCTTGCAATCGCTACAACAGGTACCTTAGAGGCACTACCTAGTATGGATTATGTTATGGATGAACATAGGGAGTGAAAATGCATGGCTACAAAAATGCATATTAGGCAGCGAGTCTATGAGTCTAAAAGAGTACATCAGGAGCAATTTTTAGTTTTGGGTCCATAGCAATATCCTATTACAGCTTAAAGCAAATGTTTGTTGTGCTCAACTCAGTAGACATTGAACACATGGTTGCAAGTCAAGAAACATGTGAGGCAATCTAGATGAGAAAGATACTTGTGGGATTCTTTAGTGTCGCGATGGATCCAACTATGATTTATTGTGATAATAAGATTTTAAGTAATCCCTCTGAGAATATGGTATTTCATAATCAATCCAAGCATATATATATTTATTGTCACAATTTGTGGGACTCTGTGAAGAAGAGGATAATGTTTCTATAGTACATTCCAACTTAGGAATAAGATTTTGACATATTGACAAAGGCTTTGTCAACACGGAAGTTTGAACTCGACAAGTGCAGGATAGGGGTGGTTGACCATCCCTTTCTTTCTAAGAGGTAGTGTTTAGAAGTGTAGCAAGAAAGGCTCAATTTGACTTAGCCTTGGTAAAATAGAGAAACTTTAAAATTTCCTCATCAATTGACAAATTGGAGGTAGTGTACTAAGGTGACATGGCTCTTGTCATTCAATAAGCTCGGTAAATTCGAGTTAGTGGAATTGGAGTTCAATTTGCATGTGTTGATTGCTACTTTATAGCAATCCAGTTTAGTAATTTCGAGTTTTACTTAGCTAAACTAGTTCTAAACGTGAATAGAACTAGTTGGAGGTCAGTTGTGCAGTGGGACAATAATCTAACTCAAAGATCATCTAGCTAACTATTCAATCAACCAAAATAGGTCATGCATGCAAGGAATTAAAACATGTAACCTATGTTGGAGATTCCAAGGTAGTGTAGCATTAGTTGTAAACTAGTCTTGAGTGTATAGGCATTACATGTAATCAATGATTAATCCTTGGGAATTACACAATTATTTTGGAGAAAATTCCTAAAGAATAAGGGCCAATTTCCTGAACATTTATGCAAGGAAATAAGAGGCTAGGTGACATGATTTTTGGCTAAGTGTTGGTCAAATTTGTTCATTGAGAGGAGAGAGAACAATTACTCTTTTGTACTTTGAGCTTAGAGTTGGAGCTAGTCATTGTAAAAAATTCTCTATTCAATTGATTAATGAAAACATGCTTAAGGCATTTTTAGTAGTTGGTTTCCCCTAGATACATCTATGTACTTGTGTATGTGATTGATGTATGTTTGTGAATGTTGTTCTAAATTGTGAATTAATTTATGGAGAGTAGTAGAATAGAATTATATCCCTTGATTTAGATTAAATTTCTTGATCAGTTGCAATTCTATAGCCGATTTTCTACAATTAGTTCTCATTTCCCATAGGGTTACAATAAGTATAATTAAGAAAATGAAATAAAATTTCTAAATCCTAAAAGCATTCCATAAATCACTCCACAAATTAGATTTTCCTAAATCCTAAAATCACTTCATAAATCATTCATAAATAATATTTTTCTAAATTCTAAAACCACTCGATAAGCACTATATAAATGACCCAATCTATCCTTAAAATCTCTCATGATTTTCAAGGTAGATTTTCTTTTCCCTTATGGAAAAAATCTCACTTATCCATATCTTTTATAAATGGAGGAGAAGAGAGGAGGTCGAGTGGAGAAATCCACTGAAGCAGAACCATCCCACTGCACAACTGACCTTCAACTAGTTCCTCCAACAGTTGGAACTAGCTTAACTGAAACCAACTTGACATAACTGAGTTTGATTGCAACAAATTAGCAATCACACATGCTTAACTAGACTCTAACTCCTCCGACTCGAATTTACTATTTAACCAGGTCACACAAGCCATGTCACAAAAGCTAATTGCATCCAAGTCTTCTGTTGATGTGGAAATTCAAATTTTATCAATTTAATCAAGGAAAAATGAAAATCAGTTTTTTTTCTTCGTTTTTCAACACTCGCTCTCATCAAGAAAGGGATTATCGACTTCCCTCTTGACAAATCTATTTTCAAAATGTTAGCATCTAGTTATCTATCAGAATGTAGTGTAGAAACATTATCTACCTCTGCACACAGTCCTGCAAATGGTGATACCATATATCTATATGCTTGCATCAATCATGAATTACAGGATTCTCAGAGAGTTTTATGCAACTCTGATTATCACAGTATATCATAGTTGCATCCATCATCTAACCAAATAGTCCAACAAGTATCTTTCTCATCCATATCACCTCAAATGTTGCTTGAGTTGCAACCATGTATTCTCTTTCTATTAAGCTGAGAACCACATACCTTTGCTTCCTATTTCT
The DNA here is from genome assembly GCA_000404065.3 of Pinus taeda. Taxonomy (NCBI): domain Eukaryota; kingdom Viridiplantae; phylum Streptophyta; class Pinopsida; order Pinales; family Pinaceae; genus Pinus; species Pinus taeda. Next base: position 99,108 of record APFE030812765.1, on the reverse strand, counting down.
ATTTGATGGATGTTGCTCCCAATTTGGATCTATGACGCCACACAACTTCACTCCTTTTGTTTTCCTGTACCATAGTACACACTGGGTAGTGCCTATGACATATCGCAAAACATGCTTAACCACCTTCCAAAATAATTTGGTTGGCCTAACTATAGTTTTTCTTAGCTAGTTGACTACATAGCGCATATATGGTCATGTGTTCACAATATATATGAGTGAAACCACTAATTGCCGATAAATGGTAGCATCCACTTCTTCACCTAAAGTGGTATCCTCCTTCCTCCAACTGTTTGCTAGAGGTGTCTCCATGGGTTTACAACTCTCCATACAGAATATCTACAATATCTCATTTGCATACTTTCCCGGAGACAAAAAATTCCCCATCGTCTTTCCATACTTCCAACCCAAGGAAGTAGTGCATGAGACACATGTCCTTCATTTTAAATTCCCTTGCAAGGTCCTCCTTGCAAGATCTGATAATATACTTATCATTAGTTAAAATAAAGTCATCAACATATAAGACAATAATAAGCAATTTACCTTCTACGAAGATGTGATTGAGATTTGCGTCCACTTCACTTATGGTCAAGCCCAAGCAAGTGAGATAACTATCAATCCTGGTGTACCAAGCAAAAAGGGTGCTTGTTTGAGACCATACAATGCTCACTTGAGTCTGCACATATGAGGCTCCCATTCAACTGTCTCAAAACTTTCTAGTTGATCAACGTACACCTCCTCCTCACTAACCCCATTGAGAAATGTCATTTTTACATCCATCTCATTGAGCTTCCACCCCATCCATGTAGTGAGAGCCATAATTATCTAATGGATGACTACCTTGTCACAAGAACAAAGGTATCATCATAGTCAATTCTTAAATTGATATGTTTTTGTCTTAATTGTTAATTGTCTTTAATGGATTTTGTATTAAGTTTCCATTGTCTTAAGTATAAAGTTTTGTATTAAATTATTTTTTTCACAAAGTGTTTTTGTCTTAAATATAAACTTTTTTCTTAAAATGATTTTGTCTTAAACTGTATTTCTCTTAAACAAAAAGTGTTGTCATAAAATATTTTTGTCTCAAACTATTTGTGTCTTAAATATAAAGTTGTCTTACAATATTTTTGTCTTAAAGTGTGCTTTTCTTAAATATAATGTTTTGTTTTAAAATATTTTTGTGTCTTAAATTTAAAGTTTTGTCCTAAACTACTTTTGTCTAAAATAGAAAATTTTGTCTTAAAAGATTTTTGTCTCAAATTGTTTTTATCTTAAATTTTATATCTAAAACAATTCAATTGATATTAAATTTTAATGTAAAATAAATAAAATAAAAAGTGACTTTTTAAGACAAAACATTTCTTTTGTCTTAAAAAATGGTCTTAAAATTACCCTTTGTATAGTAGTGAGGTTTCAAATACATTTAAAAATAAAAATCTTTAAAATCAGGCAACATAAAAATAAACTAAATTACTAAAGACAATCTTCCATGCTACAATTTCCACCTAAAAAAGGCCAATTTAAAATATCCTTCCATATTTTTTTAATTTATCCTCTATTCTTGATCATAGTTTCTCTATTTTTTCCATCAAATAAAAAAGGATTCTGCCAAAGAACTACATTGAATGCCATCTCCCCATCTCATTTTCCTTTCTAAACTTCTCACCAACATCTAATAATTATAAAATATACCTCACACATCAATCAACCTAAAAAAATATCCTTTGCATCCATCTCTCCACTCGGTGGTGTACACTGCCCTTCATTTAGTGTGGTGACTCTTATGTGAAAATCGGGGTTTGTGTCTCACCTTGCGGGCATCTTTAATGGGGAAATCTATGCTTTTTATTCATGTTAATGAAATTTAAATAGTTTCATTATCTTAGAAATTATTTAAAGGTTATATATATATATCTATCTATATTATATATATATATATATAGAGATAAATAAATTTAATTTTTATTTTATTATTTTTTTTTATATTTATATAGGTTATTTTATTTTCAAGCAAATAGGATTGTCTATTTTAGAATAGGTGTTTTAGATTTTTCATTTAATTATAAATTATTATAAGTGAATAATGAGAATATAATCACTTAAAATATTACAGAATATTTATAGTAGTAGTAATTTATCAAAGATTGAGCTTAATAAAAATAGCTATATTGTTTTCCTTATAGAATATTATGGTTGGTAAAGTTATCATAAGCATCAATTCATAATAAGTATGAAGACCCGTCATTATAGATCACACGTTGGTAAAATTAAAAATTCATAAAAAGGGCTAAATTATAATTCTACTATTATTATTAAAAGAATTACCCTACAAATTTAACATATATACATATTAAGAAAATGGAATAGGATTTTAACTATGGAGATTTATCGCACTTTACCATAGATATTCTTAATATGTAAAGAAACCGTCTTACAATCCAATGAGCCAATATCAAGGCTTATTAGTACCACATGCCCAAAGAACCATAACTCCTCAAGTGGCATTATGCCCAAAAAACCATAATTCGTCAAGTGATATTTTTATTTCCTGGAAACATGTCTATTTTAGAATAGGGGAATATTACTTATGCATTTTTTTGCTTTTTAATTAAATTTATCGATTTAAGAAATGCTATACAAACTTATCATTTTTTTTCTTTTTAAATAAATGATCAATTTAAGAAATGTTATACAAACATGTGTTTTGTTTTTCTGGCATGTGGTATTAGTAAGTCATGATATTGTAACAAAGATTATTTACACATTAAGAATCTTTATAATAAAGTGAGGGTAGATCTCCATAGATAAGAATCTTCTTTCAGACAGAGACACACACATTTTTTGCATTCAAAATTGTATGATAAACAACAAGAAATCACATTCTCATTAGAAATTGTATTTTCAAATTCTAGTGAAAAATCCCTCTCCCTCTCTCTATATAAAACTCATATTAATTATTTTCATAATATTAAGCAAACTAAAGTTAGATTTTAATTATTTTTTATGATCTTTTTTTTTTTTTATTTTGGGCCTTGTTTGGATTTACATCCATTTAATATATGTGATTGTGGTAACACATCATTTTGGAAATATATGAAATAGTGTAAACAAATGGTGATAGACATCAATTTATGATAAATTTTAAAACAATTAATTCATAATAAATGTCACTTCATTCAAATTCAATATCCTTGAAATGAAGATTTATCTCCAATTTATCATGAAGATTGTTAATTTATAAATATGCTCTATTACAATACAACGCGCCAATACCATGGTTTATCAATACACATGCCGAAAAGCCATAACTCATTTCACATGGTACTTGTTTATATCACATTTATTTAAATCAATCAATTTAGATAAAATTTTGGAAACTTTATTGCAAAATAGACATGCCTATCAAAATAATTATAATTATTTTAATGAAATAAAAAATTGTTATTATCAACAAGTGGTTATATATATTCATAATTAATTATACCAATATAACATAAACATTATAAAATGAAATATTTACCCAAAAAATCTTATTCACACCTAATTTATATAATTATCAATAAATGCTTTTTTATTATGGTTATTATTTTTTAATATTTAATTTAAAAAATATAATATTCTTTAAAAAATATTTTATTTATCTTTATTTTATTGCATCGCACAACTAATAAATGAAGTCAGTTTTTTTAAGATTTTTCCTGGTTAATTTTAATGGAAATTTATCACATTTTTTTAGAAATATAAGCCATTTAATCTGTAAAATTTGAGAGTAATTTATTTATGAATTTGAAAATATATTTTAAACATACAAAATCAGAATTAAATTATATTGTCAGATTTCCGTTAAAAAATCCATTTCATCTCTAAATAAAAATTGGCGTTTTTAATAAAAACTATTAAATAAATAGATTTGGGTTATACAATTAAAACAAGTGGTTAAAGTATAATGATTTTCAAGAAATTGTTAAAAAGATTAAACCTGGAAAAGGAGAAAAAACACATTTTCAGTTACTAATTTTTATTTTAACTCAAACTTTAAATGGAAATGATTTAATCCTTTTCTTTTTTTATATTAATTTTTAAAATATAATATATTATAATTTGTTTTAACCATTTGAAATAAATAAAATTAAAACCCTCTAGGATGAAATGGAATTATGCTTCCCGTAAGATCTGCGAGAAAATGTAACAAGTTTTAAGATGTAGCTTTTGACCTCCACTACGTATTTCAACTACATCCATCCACATTTACGAGTTCACATACCCACTTTTTTTTTTCGTTTAAATCCTGTAAAAAAGAGTGCAACGTGGATATGTCTCCATAAGCCGATCTATCCTCATTAATGCCAACAATAATGTCGTAGTTCAAATACCCACTACGTACTTCAACTATTGCCAACTACGTATTTCAACTACATCCATAGCCACTGCCAACTACGTATTTCAACTACATCCATAGCTACTTTTTTTCTCAGTTGTCTATAATGAGATTTTTTGAAAGTTTTTTCGGCGGATTTTTCTGGTCAAAATCTGACAGCAATTTATTGGAATCCCAAATTTGATAGCTAGTTTCTGCACAATCAAAGGGTCCCACAGGTTTTTCAGGGTGTTGACTCCAAATATGCAGTTAAAAAACCATTTTAACTGCTAAAGAT
>APFE030812765.1:59452-71261 GCA_000404065.3 Pinus taeda | reverse complement strand
TTTCTACATTATATTACAATATAAGGAGTATGTGTTTATGAAACACGAAAATATGTGTGTGGGTGTGTACATTAAAATATTTTTGTGTGCGTGCACGTGTATGTATATGTGCAATCAATTGGATCAAAGAGAGGACAAGCTTGGCAATATGGATAACAACCTACCCTCGGTGGATTACTTTCATGACTCCCTATTAGGCCATCAAATATTTATGTCCCATCATCATATTGTATCAGTTTTGAAGAGAATATCAAATTCATTGGATGATGAGATAATATAAAAAAGGGCTTAGGTGATGTCAAATGATACAATGCTACCTTTTTTCTTGATTTGAATCCATGGATGATACATTACATCACATCCCACTAAATCTAGGATGTCTTGATCCTTGTACAATGGATCCACTCTTAGTTGTCATGAGGGTCAAAGAGTAGGGGTTTGGTGGGCTAGAGTTAAGATATGATAAAGTCTTACTCTTGGAGACTAGCTCGTTTTTCGAGTTGAAATTAGTGTATCACCCAATAGATCTATGTTGTTGCAACTCCATCAGTAGACTTACAATGTAAAGGTTTTGTTGTAATGTTTCTAGACTTAGTTATGCCACAAGAAAGGGAGGGTTTGCTAGTAAAAGAGCCCTAAGCCTAGAAAGAGATAGAAGGTAGTAAAGAACGAAGGGGGATGGGCTTCATTGTTGGTGAGTAAAGATGTTTCATTTGACCATATTCTAGATCTGATTAAGACTTCCTTATTAGGAAAATTTTCAAGTTATCGTGTATTGGTGGATCTTTTCACCTCTTGGGTTTCTCAGGTCTAATCTCTAGTCTTAGGTTATTGTCCTATGTTTCATGGTTTGATGCAATGTTGGCATGGGTTTATCTTGAAGAATTAGGAGGATTCCCTAAAGTTCCTCAAAGGGATCCAGTTTCTAGATAGTTCCTACTCTCCTTCAAGCACTATTACACATTGTCTGAAGCTTCCTCAAGAACATTGGAGAGATACCAAATTTGGGTAAAACTCCTAGGTTTATCAAATGGTGATTATTGTTGGAATAAGACATTAGGGCTATTAATAACCTCTTGTGATGTTCCATTTTGGTGGATGATAGATTCATTGGTAGTTTGAAGCACTTGGTATTTTAGGTGTTGATTAATCTAGACCTTTCTAAAGGGATTCTTGACTTACTTAACATGTTTTTGGGGAAAATTTGACATACTTAGCCTTTGGATTATGGCAATGTTCTTTTTTATTGTGTTTGGTGCCATGAACATGGTCATATCTAGGTAGCGTGTTCCAGACCATTTACATGTAAGTTCGAGAGGATAATGGCAAAGGAGAGTTCTCTAGTTTTGTGGGTCTCAAGGACTCTATCTAATCTTGATATTCATTCGTAAGAGCCTAGTGAAGTTATATTAGACATGAATTTTAGAGGTGGTAATGAGTAGAAGAATATTAAAATTTGGGACTTCTCAATATAGTTGATTGAAGGAGATAAAGTGGCCTTTACACTGGTGCGATTGACACTTCAGGTAGTTCATTGAGGGACTTTCTCATGATCCATGAAATTGAAATCTCTTAGCTTCTTTGGTGCAAGGACCAGTGCTCATGTCCTCTTGGGTGAGTCTTTTCCTACTAATATTTTGGAAACTTCTCTTTGGTCGTTTGATGATGTGGATGGGGGCTTTTCATCCTCCATATATCCATTAGGGGGTAGTGAAAAGCATCATCATAAAAAAATCCCCCTTCTATTTTTTTCTATACGATCAAAATGATGATATCTCAGATGATACCTTAGAGCTTAGATGAGATCTTACTTTGCAACTATAAATATATTATAGGAAGCCATATTAAAGTATGCTATAATCTCTGCACATACAAATATATTATAGGAGACCATGAGGAAAGTGTAATAGATAAAGGAATATATGTTAGAAAGTGTTATTTTTCATATTGTTCTATGTTGTATTAATTACTTTAGCCCAATTTACTTCTTCATTAACAATGCATCCAATTCTTAGCAATATAATCAATCATAAATGTAACTAAAGAAAGAACAATATATGCAGTGACAATGAAGACAACAACTGATATAGTATAAAATGCACGGTGTATAGAGAATGAAGATACCCTCAAAGGTCTTCCCGGGACCTTGAGCGGACTGTAAGATTATCTGCAACCGTGACAAAGTTACATGCATGTTCACATTAACTAAATATCAAAGTAGGAGAAGTAGATTACCTCAAGCCTCCATGTAGATTTGCTGGAAAGCACAATGCAACTAAGTGGAAATCCCTTGAGCTGGCTCCAGATCAAGTCCTACACATAGAAGAGACAAGCATAATCACAGCATACAACTTTGATAACTAATACATGAATACATAAAAGAACATCTAGTTACACATAACTAAGCTACTCATGCTAAAAGGTATTGGACAAACAACTGAATGAATGATAGTACCAACACCACGAAGTAGACAGTACAACTGCAATTATATATTAATGTTGGAAGAGTGATTACAACCATCTATTGCATCAACCTTCCCTTACCCCTCTAGCTTCTCTCTCTCTCTCCCTTCTTGCCAACTTCTTATGATTTGAGATAATTCTCAGCAGTCAAGTATGATATCCTTTCAAATGCTCTGACCTCTATCACCATAGCCCTAGCTTTTCTTATGTAGAAATTGAGTTAGGGTTGCCAAGTTCCTCCTTGAGTTCCCTAGGGCAAAAGCAATGAACTTGCCATGCTTTTCAGCTCTTTTCAATTTGCCTCCTTCATTAGGATTAGAAATCCTCCAAATAGGTCGAATCTAGATGTTTTCTTGCTTTTCGTGAGTGATTTTAGGAACAACTATCTAGATATTTATGAGTTAATTCATTCCTTTGACCCTTAGAACTTCACTAGGATCCATTAACGTTGTTCCCAAACTAGTAACTTGAGTTAGTTGGGTCACTAATGCACCCTTAGGCTTGCAGAGAAGCTTTATAAAGCAGGTTGTTAGTGCATAGCCACCGTTAGTGTGGAAACAAGGTATGTGATCTTGGTCTTTGCTTTAGCTATCATGTCTTTCCCCTCTGAGTTGATGAGGAGGTCAATTTGTTGTATAACAAATGCCCCCTAAAGTATGAGATTAGAGGCTGTGATGATGGCCGAAATACTTTACTTAACTATAATTTTCCTTCAAAAAGAGAGAGAGGATTGGAGCTTCGAGTGGTACAGGAAACCTGATACAACACATATATAAAACTACTAAAATCATGTCCTGAGTGGGCATTCCCATGCTCAGTAGCTATGTTAGAGTGATTTTCTCCAAAGAGATATGACGATGCTGGTTGCTAATAAGTAAAATGCGGATCCGGTGTCATAATAGAATCATCCCGATAAGCTGTCTCTAAAAAACAATATACGCAACTTGGGAGAGGAAACAAGGCTGAGTGATGCAAGCCTCTTCCCAAGGTCTTGATTTACACTTCACCAAACAACATAGATCGATACATGTGAATATATGTGTTGATGTCAAACATGCACGAAATCATTTGATTACCAGTCAATAATGGAGAATGTTAAGAAACGTGAGGAAGGCCACCAATAATGGTGATGGTCCCCAAGATGCACAGTACAATCTAATGAGTGTGAAAGATGTTTTTGTTGTTGAACACCCATAGAATCGGTTAATTGGGAGCCAATAATGAGAACCCCTGATCAAACACAAGTAAACCTGCCACTAATGTCTACAAGTACCTAGGCATTGAATGTGTTTCTGGGTTATCTTCCTAGATAGAGTCTTGAAGTCGATAGGAAGATACTTGTCGAAAGGTAGGAAATAATGTGTCCTACATCAATTGACACGAAATGGGACAAGAATGATTTTGTTTTTTGAGGAATCTTTTGAGTATTGGGTCTAAACAACAGAGGGCATGATGAAAGGATACGCTTGATGGGTTGATGGAGGAAACAAAAGGTTAACCTTTAAACAATAGAAGGCACGACAACGGTTTTAACAATGTAGCTCTAGACTCATGAATACCAAAGAGTGTTAGGATACATAGATGCAAGAACATCGAGGTATATAGGCTAAAACTCATAGGATGGTAGGATTCATATTGAGAGGCCGTCACAAGGAAGGTTTATATGAGGGAGTACCATGTTCAAGGGAATGACTGCTGCCAAACCACACTTTCTAATACTGAATGCAGTTGTATTGTCCACTTTCCCCGTCTAATTAGTTTATTTAGTCCAAACAGGTAAACTCATCAATATTTTCATGTTTTAAGAGTCTGAAAAGGACCACAAAAAGAATGACTCTATATCTTGTCTGTGTAATTTAATGAGTCTAGACTAGACAAAGAAGTGGTCTTTTCATATTTAGAGAGTCTGAAAAGATCGTAAAGAATGACTCCATGGTGGTCCCTTTGTCATAGTTGTTAATCGGGTGCAACAAAAGGTTAATAGTATACCTGGATTGGTTAATTTTTCGTGAGTTAATCCATTGAATCTGGATAAAGAGAAACCTATGTTTAATGGATGTCAACCTCATTTTGTTACGAGTACGAGGAGATGGACTAAAATCATTTCTTGTCATTAATTTTTAATGAGTCACGTGACGACAAACTCAAAACCTTCATCAAATTTTAATGAGTCAAATGAAGAAAAATCAAGGTATCTTTTTCAATTTAGTGAGCAAGGAAAAAGAGGTAAAAGAATTGCTCATTCCTCCTTCATAGATTTAACGAGCCTGAAGGTGGGGAAAAACTCGGGGATTTTTCGATTTAAGAGTGAGAAATGGTCCCAAAAAAGAAAGTGCTCTTGTTGCTGTCGTAGATTTTTAACGAGCCTGGTGACAAAAACTCGGGATTTTTTAGTTTAATGAGCAAGAAAAGTACCTGAAAGAAAGCTTGGGTCATCTTTATAAATGTTTAATGAGCCTAAAGACAAAACTCAGGATTTTTTTTCAGTTTAATGAGCGAGAAAAAAGTGCCTAAAAAGAATGATCTAATGGTCTTTTTTAGTTTAATGAGCTAGAAAAAGAGAAAAAAAGAGTTGCTCAAGCCATCTTCGTATATGTTTTATGAGCCCAACGACGACAAACTGGGTGATTTTTCAATTTTTTAGAGCAAGAAAATATCCCATAAAAGAAAGTGCTCATATCTTCTTTGTAGTAGTTTAGCGAGCCCAAAGAAGAAGACTCGAGGTTTTTTGGATTAACAAGCAAGAAAAATACCATACACAGAATGCTCGCTCTTCTTCATGGTAGTTTAACGAGCCCGAAGGAGACTCGAGGATTTTTCAGATTAATGAGCAAGAAAAATACCATAAAAAGAATGCTCGATCTTCTTCATGGTAGTTTAATGAGCCCAAAGAAGGAGACTCGAGGAGTTTTCGGATTAACGAGCAAGAAAAATACCATAAAAAGAATGCTCAACCTTTCTTGATCTCATGCTTGACAATAGAAGGGTCTATGCCATGCATTTCCTCATAAGACGAAGGAAACACATCGTGGAAGTCCTTAAAAGGGTAGGTGAAGCTCACAATTTCCTTAGGATTGCGATTGGCTCCAATTTGTATGTTTTCCATGATGCCTGTCATGACAAAAATATTGATAAGCAATGTTTTCGAAATATTGCCCATGTTTCCTTCCGACTCCAAAGTGTGGATAGTTGTGTATGGTGAGGAAAGGATTTCATGTGCGTCAGGTGACAGGATTTGTAGAGGCATCATGTCCGAATCAGATATCGAAACACGATGGTGTGAGTCCTCCCAAGGTCACTCTTCTAAACTCATGATTTTTGTAATAGCTTCATCCATAGATAGGACTTAACTGAGTGGATCGAAAGGAGTGGTTATGGGAGGGGCAGTGGGACCATTGGCTATAACCAAAGTGACTGGAGGTTCGGATGTAGATTGAATGTCTTGGTAGGCCAATTCAGCTAGTGACAACATCATTGGTTCTTTGTATGTGTCAATGTCTGAAGGAGCCTATAGGATCCATGGATCGGTCTGTTCATGAGGAATAGATGAAATAATATTGACCGTATGTGAATCCTTGGGTGGCAGAAGAGGGAAACAACTCATCAGGGAAGAAGCCTTCAGTAGACTGGTGCCGATAATATGTAAGTGTCAAGTACACCACCCACTAAGGGTACAAAGTTGCTAGGTAACGAGGAGTAATCTGGGGTGCAAAAGGACAACTAGTCCACTGTGACTATCTTTCCATCCAAGGGAAAAGGATGATACGAAAGATCGAAGACACAACGACCTTCATGGCATAAGTCCAAGTGTGGCCCAAAAGCAGATTATAGTCGAGTTTATGATCCACGACTTCAATATCTACCATTACCATTTTCCCACTCAAGGTGATGGGATAGTTAGATTGATAACCTTTTGGGATGAAAGTGTGGCTGTCGAAAGCTTTAAGTCAATTCGACAGCGGGGATAGGGTTGGAGAACCTAAAGCGAGCCAACATGAAGCCAACATGATGCAGGTAGAAGCACCTTCGTCGATGATAGTTCTATGTATACCTTTACCTCTCGAAAAATTTTGCACTTGAAATGCAAGTTGGTGGGAAAGGGGAGGTTTACACTTTTCCATGTCGAAAACTGCAAGCACGGAATCCTGTGGGTTGATACCACCAATAGATGAAAGCAAAGCTTTCCTTTGTGCTAGGCATGTTTGTAATACTTTGAGTGCCAACATAGCCGACGGCGCTTGCGCCAAGTCTTCTATAATGTTGTAGTTTTGGGCAGCACGTGCAAATGTATTGTACGTTGTGCGTCGAAGTGCCCCTATGGGGGGGGAGGGTGAATTACAAGGTCACCAGCTGGCCTTTTGATATGAAAATCATTGGGTGATGGTGGGTTTTGACTTGAGGAAGGTTCCTCTGCATGAGCGACAGGAGCTCCATAGGATTTGGCTCTTGTTTGTAGATCTATCGTTTCAAAGGTGTAAATGGTAGAAGATCCTTCACCAGCTGAAGGATGTTGCGAACCACTGTTGTCCCCTCGCAGGGGTTGAGGTTGGTTTGCGATAAATTTTTGCTGCTGCTGAGTGGGGAAAGGATTATTAAGGATAGCGGGGGTCCTACCAGTATCTTTTTTAGCAATGTATTCTATGCATTCCTGAAGTCGCAGACACAGATATGTCATGTGATCTTCAGCACAGATTTTGCAAGGGAATCTGGTGGGTTTATCCTTTCCATCGTCAGGAAGTGTAGTGGCCTTCTGTTTTTGGTTTTACTACTTTGTTGACTGTTCCTCAGAAGGAGTGGTCTTTTTCTTATTCTTCTTGATCTTACCACCAAGTTGTTGCGTAGACTACACAGAGTTTATTGTAGTGGTAGGAAGAGCAGTTGATTTGGTAGTAGTGGAAGCTTTGGAGTTGTGAGGGGCATTGGGGATTACGTCGTTAAGAGTGCCAGACTGTGAATATATCAGATCTAAGTGTCGAGCACGATGTATGGATTGGTCTTCTGTGACTGCACCACCTAAGATGACATCCTTAGTGATTTGGGGGAGTAGGGACTTGCAGAACCAGTCTGCTAAGAGAGAGTTTGGGAGGGGAGCTTTAACTAACCTCCGCCTACGTCTCCATCAATGTATATGATCAGAGATGTGGGTGGCGGTATCCTGACATAATGAAGTGAGAAGCTTTGTCCCAGCCTCATAACGGATGGGTAGTGGGAATTGCTTTAGGAATTCCATCACTAGAGTGTCAAAGGTATTTACTGACGTGCGTGGTAGCTCAATGTACCACTTAGCTGCGTTGCCAGTGAGGGTGTGGGTAAATAGATGTAACTGGACACTATCATCCACCATGGAGTTAGAAACAATCCAAAGATGGTAGGTGGTGATATGAGTGCCCAGATCCTCCCCTTGATTCCCATCGAACTTGGGGATGTTTATTGGTATTTTATGTGGGATTGGCGGCCATTGTAAGTTATGATAGATGGGGTCATTTATAAGTTTGTAAAAGTCAGGGATATCCAACGTTGCCAAGAAAGGCAGATTGTGTGGTGCCCTCGACTCAGACCAAGGCGGTGACATATGACTTGAGGAGTCTTGCGGTCCTCCCATCATTTGAGTCCCAATATTATACATAGGCTGCGTGATATAGTAGTCGCCTTGGGGTATGGCATTGTAGTGTGGATTTCCATGGGGATTTTGATACTGGGGTATAGAATTTCCCCCAGGATAAGTGGTGCCCCCTTGACTCATTTGAATGTATGAGTAGGGTGCCCCCATGGATTGGTTGGGACCTCCTTGAGGATTCTCACCTATCACAAAACTAACCATATGTCCTTGATTGACATAAGGAATGCTCATGTCAATCAGTGATTGACCATGCATGCCTGAGAATGGAGGGGGAACTATTACGTTCCCTACCGGTATGTGCATATTGGGAATGCCCCCAGATACTTGAATCTTGGGGTTTGAATTGTATAATGGCAGCTGACCATATTGTTGGTTGATGGGAATCGCGCCAATAGTGCTATATTGAGTGTTATAGGGAGCGTTGTATGTAGCACTTGTCGAAGGTATGCAATTTGACACTAAAGTGGTGGAACCCGACATTGGCTGGGTTCCACTCGTAGAGGGTTTCATGTGAGTGGTTGTACCTTACACAAATGGGATAGCGGGGTTTTCCATCGATGGTGTTGTGGTGATTGTCGACTAGGGAAGTGGTGGAGGACCAAAAGTGTCCACAAAGTTCCACTACCCATTAGTCATCGACGGGATGGATGGAAATGTTGCACCTACAAAAATAGGGAGTACAGGTGCACCTGGAATCAAGAGTGGGTCCAAAGGATTCGTGAGTGGAGGGTTAAAGTGAGGAAAAAATCCTTTGGTGAAGAAATCCTCTGGCAAACTTGAACCGTTGGTTGTCCAAATAGATTCCATGTGAGATCTCGGAGACTGATTCCCTAAATATGGGGAATCCGGTTCACTAGAGCTTGACGGATCTTCCACAATGAGTGGAGGAAGTCCTAGCAATCATCTAGATTGACGACGAGGGTTAGATGTAGCCATGGTGACCGTTAATTTTTATCAATAAATTTTATCGTGATATTTGTTAAAGTCTTAAATGATAACACGCGGGTGCCTAAAAAATGTAAAAAATACACTAAGTTGATCAATTAGCAAACAGAGGGAAATGACCCTGTCTGATAAGCACCGATCACTGGAGATGAAACCCAGTATCACAATGAATAACAGAGAGGACTAGCCAAATGTATAGTTACGATTACTCTAGAGCTTCACCCAAACCTCATATTGAGGGGCCAAGTACTCTCGTGAAGACGAGTACCCTCCCAAAAACTGAAGACAAAGTAGGTCCGTCTGTGTTAGGTACTAGGGCAGCCCGCCCCAGTCACCTTGTGTAAGTCCCTAAATGCTTGGCCACAAAGGGTACCTCAGATCACAGACACCACCGGGGGGACATAATCGTAGACAGCATGCTGTGTGGGCAGGATACTTGAGTCCCCGACTCAGCTCTGAATCCCGAAGGGATCTGTTAGAGGTGGTTTGTTCATCCCTCCGTCAGAGATCAAATCCTCTTGTTGCATTTCATTCTAGGTGTCTCATTCATCTCAATCATCTGCATTCTGTTAGGAGCATCGATCTTCTGACGGAAGGGTCTTGTCTCCATACTTCCCTCATGTCATGTACCTGCTAGTTCGTGTCTGATCATCAAAGTTCATCAAAGTCAATTTTACAGTCATTATGGATGGTCTTTTGGTCAACCAAGAGTCATTTCAGTAATTAGGTCTAGGGTTTTGCAAATTTTGTCTTCAAAGCGTCCAATAATGTCAGCAGGCACATGAGGGTGTTCCTAATATGTTTTCATTCCAAAATTTTCATTATCAATAATGCTTGAGAATGGTTCTTCTTCGAAACTCTGTTTTGAAGAAGAAATCATCAAATTTATTTTTTGTAATAAATATGTAATTTTTTAAGGTTTTTCAAGTTCTACAGTTCTTTAGTGTAGCCCTGGGCATCCTTTGCCGAAATCCAATGCCACTATCCCTGCAAAAAATTGCCAAGAGTTTCATCGTTCCAGTCAAAAAATCAAAGGAAACAACAAAAAAAAAAGCTTCAATTAAAAGGTGAAAAGTGCCAAAGTTTAAACATTACAGAAATGGGTTTAACAAAACAAAAATTAAAATCCATGGCTATATGAGATATTTTCCATTTTTAAAATTCATTTGCATACCAAGAACAAAGAGGAGGCAACTCAAAGCAATTTTTGGTGAACAAGTAAGAATTTGGGTGAATTTGGAAGAAACTTGGCCGGCACGACACATAGAGCAAGTGGCGCGGCACAGTGGGCACGACGCACGGGGAGAAAACACGTAGTGTTATTTTACACGGGCACGACGCACTGGGCAAGATGCACGACACATACACTTAAAGGCCCGAAACTACTCAAAATTCCTCCAAATTGCCAATAATTCACACCGATTTGCCAGGTAGAACCTTCATCATTGAATTTCATTCAAGTTTGTGCTATGATATGGTGATGGATGAATGGTGATGGTCTGAACCCTACCATGTCAGAGCTCTCATATAAAAATGGCTGCCCAGGGTTTTAAACAACTATTTGCCACCAAGTTTGCTCTTTCCATCCTTCTCTTGTCTCCCTTATTCCTTTTGTCCCTGATTTCATTGTTCCCTACCCCCTAAAATTACTAAACCCCTATCCTAAATACCTTTTTCCAAGTTTTCAGGTCCAAAACCCCTAAACCCTAATCCTATACATAAAATCCCAAACCCTCCCATATTCCCCTAATTAAATCTATCCCAATAGTCCCTAATCCCTCATATTTTTCCTCTATCCTAATAATCCCTTGTTTCACTTTTCCCCTTGGTGGCAGAGTTCAAACACATCACAAAAGAGCAATCCAATACAGTTTCATACACCAACATCTATTTCTCCAAGGCAGTTTATATAACAGTAGTTATGTCATCCGGTCATTCATACGATTATGAAGTGGAGACCCAAAGTGACTCACCCATGGAGGGACATGCACCCCAGAGGCCTCATAAAGGTGGCAGACATGTTAGAGAAGAACCAACCACCCTTATAGAATTGCAGGCCTGCCCTCTTGCCATCTCTTGTTTCCAGTTTCAGTCATGTTATGAATTTTGTGAGAAGGTTGCTACTGTTCAAGTCCATCATGAGTTGGCTCACTTATTTGTACTGCATTTACATGGTGATCGAGTTACTTTGGTTGGTGTCGCTTTCACACTTACACCATAATCTATCTCACGAGAAACTGGTATACCTAACATTAGAGAGCCATGGAACAAGAGGCAGAAGATTGACCGGCAGCATTATGAGCCATATATTAAACCCGGTTTCTTGAGGCAGCTCAAGAGAGTGTTTCCTTTCTAATATCTCAAAGATGAATATGCTCCACTAATGAAATTGATCATGAAGTATTTCAGTTGTAAAGGTCGTTTCTCCTGATTATATGCTTATCACATCAAGTTGCTCATGCATTTCACTCAAGTACGGATGATGAACATTCCTTATTTTATATGCCAAAACATAGAAAGGATTACCGTCCTTGTGCAGCACAAAACCCCTCAGCAACAATTCAACAATATTTGTCATTTTTCTCTCATCAAAATTTTGGTGGTTCATCAGCTTGGATTACAAAGCATCACTTGGGATGATTTCATCTCCCGTGAGTTTTTCAGAGTTTCATAGGGACCTCTAGAGGCTAGACATGAGACAGGTAGACCTTCTCATCAACATGAAGGCCATGATCCACACACTGCTACTATATTGATTGTCATTACTTATCATAAGGGCAC
>APFE030812765.1:26558-57291 GCA_000404065.3 Pinus taeda | reverse complement strand
ATACCCAAAGGAGTTGTAAGAGAAGGTGGGCTACCTTCACTTACAGTCTGATGTTGTCTCGTATTTAGCTCCACTTTTACTAGAGTGGTCCTAGTAGTATGAGTGCAGAAGGAATTTTCTCTCTTTTAATGACACTAGTTTGGTTTTTGATCTTGGGTAGTTTACTCACATTGCCTATCCCAAGATCCTAGCCTAAACTAATGTTCGTTTGCTCAATAAAGAGTTACTGATTGATTTTAGGTAAATTTTATGTGTACTTTTTTATTGTCTTTGGTAGGGGAGTTGATGTATGAAATGTGATGAGACTCTGACTCAAAAATCATGCACAAGACAATGCTTTAAATTTTTTTCAATTCGATGAAAACAAGCTGTATTCTACAGGTGAGAGTTTTTCACATATTCATATTCTTTCCATGCATCTTAGTCATTAACACATTCATAACCAACAGAAATCTTTCCAATGTTTTCTTAGCAACTACTTGAAACCAAAAATAGAGCAGCTTTTAACCAATTAAGCAGAAGAGTGAATAAAAAATGTGGATCTTTCTTTCATAAAAAATGCTTTTAGGAAAGAAAAACAAAACTTATTTCCCAAAAATAAACTTTTAGGACACCTATTTTGCTAACAAAATGCAGCAACAAATCCTCTTTTAGTCCATAAGCAGGTTTCTTAACCCTTTCGGTTTGCAGACACAACTGGAAATCAAGTTATTGGGAGACTAACGCTCTGTAACAGTGGCCACAGAGAGTTAATAGGTCCACTAACGCTCCCTGTGAGTAGACACAGTGATTTATAAAGCATTGTGTAGTCTGCTAACTTGCGTTAGTGTGGTAAAATAGTCAAAAATAGGGCTTGTCAGATCATATTTAGTGATGAATACATGTAGGCAAGATGCAGCAAGGTTTTTGGTGGGTCAGAAAGGGAATGTCTTAGAAGGAGGAGAAAACTGAGAACTGTGGGTAAAATGGGAAGTCGATGTATAGTCCCTAGTGGAGTCACCAATTCTGCTATAGGATAAAATGCACGGTGTATGGAAAAAAGAAGATACTGTCAAAGGTCTTCCTAGGAACTTCGACAGATTGTAATATTATCTGCAATCGTCAGAAGGTTACATGCATGTTCATAAACATTAACTAACTATCAAAGTAGGAGAAGTATATTACCTCAAGCCTCCATGTAGATTTCCTGGAGAGCACAATGGAGCTAGGTGAAAATCCCTTGAGCTGGCTCCAGATCAAGTCCTACACATAGAAGAGACAAGCATAATCATAGCATACAATTATGATAACTAATACATGAATACATAAAATAACATCTAGTTACACATAACTAAGCTACTCATGCTAAAAGGTATTGGACAAACAACTGAATGAATGATAGTATCAACACCACGGAGCAGACAGTACAACTGTAGTTCTATATTAATGTTGGAAGAGTGATTACAACCATTTGTTGCATCAGCTTTACCTTACCCCTCCAGCTTCTCTCTTTCTTTCCCTTCTTGCCAACTTCTTATGATTTGAGATAATGCTCAATAATGAAGTATGCTATCCTTTCAAATGTTCTGACCTCTATCACCATAGCCCTAACTTTGCTTATGTAGCAATTGAGTTAGGTTTGCCAAGTTCCTCCTTGAGTTCCCTAAGGCCAAAGCAATGAACTTGCCATGCTTTTCAGCCTTTCTCATTTACCTCCTTCATTAGGATTAGAAATCCTCCAAATAGGTCGAATTTGGATGTTTCCTTGCTTTTCTTGAGTGATTTTAGGAACAAATATCTAGATATTTATGAGTCAATTCGTTCCTTTTACCCTTAGAACTTCACTATGATGCATTAATGCTATTCTCGAACTAGTAACTTGAGTTAGTTGGGTCACTAACACAGCCTTAGGCTTGCAGAGAAGCTTTATAAAGTAGGTTGTCAATGCATAGCCAGTGTTAGTGTGGAAACAAGGCATCTGATCTTGGTCTTTGCTTCAACTATCATCTCTTTCCTCTCTGAGTTGATGAGGAGGTCAATTTGTTGTATAATAACAACACAACCATAAGAGACAATAGATTGGTCCAAGACTAGGGAAAAACCCCACAAGGGGGAAACCCTTTCAAATATTCTTCTTTAATAGATTGTCATAAAAAATATTGAGCTGGGAGTACAATGAGCCTAATACATATGTTTGCAGCAGAGATTTACAAAACAAATCTACATATCTACATATCTATATAATAACAGAGAGAAGCCTAGATCCACCAGATCACTGACGCCAACTAAATCCAAATATCAAACCCTAGATTTGAACCCTAGATGCTCTTAGGAAAATTGACTGTGTGGGTTGAAAACTCCCTAGACGCTCTCTCAACTACTATGTGAGGGTGTCTGTGACTGCTTTGACACTCTCAGGAAAACTTTGTGCATGTGTCTTGGGTCAAAATCACCCAGAGCTACTCCAAACCCTCGAAAGTTCTCTTCCATTTTCTACGTGTGGATCTGGGACTTCCTGGACGCTCTAAGGACCACTTTGTGTGAGCGTCAGGGGACCGACACCATTAGATCTACTTCTGAAACCCTGAACGCTCCCTTAAGCTCCCGTTCCACCATCTGGGGGTCATTGAATGTTGTCTTGACCACTGTGTGTCAGCATATAGGGACTAGAATACCCATTTCTGTGCCAGTTTCCAGGAATCAGAAAACCGTAGATCAGTGAAAGCTTCACCCCTGTGATTTCAGACCCTTGCGTGAACTCCTTCCATTAGACCTGTGCGAATCAAGAAAAAAGAGAAGAATAGAAGATGGCTTAATCAATGTGATGAAATTATCTTGAGGTCACTTCTATTTATAGGATTTCCTGAGGGTCCACTTGGGGTTGAGGCCGACCTAACCAATTTCACATGTGCTTAGGGCCAACCCATTTCATAATATATGTATGCATAAAATAATTCAAAGACCAACTTTCGATTGACCAAATAGGGTGATCTTTAGGTCGATTTTGGTCCTCTCGAAAAGAGGAACTTAATGCAAGCATCATGTTGATCATCTGATCTATCTAATGTGGAATTTGATCCTAGTAGAATAAATTAACACTCCCTCTCAACTAGGAATAATTCCATCTACCAAAATCTGACAGTTGATCTTCACGTGATCCTTTCATGTTGTCGACATGCTTTGGCTATCTCTTCTCAACTCTATCTGCTGAAAATCTCTTGGATCTAAGAGAAGAAGATTCAGGGAGAAAATAACTTCCACCCATACCGAGAAAGAGGATAACTCATCATATAAGGGAGCACATCTTCGAGCATGGAATCTCATCGACGAACTCATCCTCAACCTAGAATCCCAAAAATGGTAGCAACATCTCAACCCAATCCTATTGCCTATTGATCTTCCCATCAATGTCCCTCAATAGTCATGTGTTAGAAAACCTGCATCATAATCGACTTGGGTTGTACACCCCAAGTGCACTCTCAACTCGTTGGCCATACGAGGAGCGGTATTCCCAACAAGCCCTGCTTGTGGGTATGATGCCAACTTGGGTATACTTTACAAAGACCAGATAGGGGAGAAACATTATCCCACCCTATGAACATAGGGGAGAAACATATTCAACCCTATGGGTAACAGACAGGTGAGTACCCTAATTTCCAGAGATCCGTCAAGATCAAGAGCCCTCTATCTCAATTCCTCACCCTAGGAGCTCAAACAGGGTGGGAAGAGTTGGCTAAGTGTTCATGATCAGCACTACCCCTTATTTGGAGGGGCCACATCCATCAGTCTAAGATTCTATATGAAAAATAAGAAATTTATTTTTTGTAATGCCTTGGTGAGAATATCTACAATCTGTTCATCGGTCGATATGTGATGGAGTCTAGCAACTCTTCTCTGCACAATGTCTTGAATAAAGTGATATCGAATCTCAATGTGCATGGACTTGTCATGGAACACAGGATTCTTTGCCAAACTAATCCCACTCTTGTTGTCACAATATATCATTGTAGTGTCTAGGACCTACTCAAATAGCTCTCCAAAGAGCTTCCTCAACTAAATTTCTTTACATCTAGCCATGCTAGCAGAAATGTATTCTGCTTCGGCGATGCTCAATGCAACATAATTTTGTTTCTTACTCGTCTAGGATATCATGGAAGATCTAAGGCTAAAACGACATCCTAATGTACTCTTTCTATTGATGACATTTCCTGCCGAGTTAGAATTAGTGTATCCATGAGGTTGAACATCTTCGACAAAATATCTCAGGCCAAGTGTGATCGACCCGTGAAAATATATCAATACGTGTTTGGAAACTATCCAATGTGCATGGATGGGCTTAGCCATGAATTGAATCAATGTGGCTACTGCATAGAAAATATTTGGATGGGTGTTCACAAGGAACATTAAAGCCCAGTCAGTTGTCTATACTCAAATTGATTTTCCAAATTGAGTCGTGCAGCTTCTCCACATAATTTCTTGAAGTTCATTTCCATCAGTGTAGCCATGAATTTGCATTCAGTCATCCCAAACATTTCCAACAACTTTATAACATGTTTTCCTTGTGAAAGGAAAATCTCACCAGGCCTTTGCCACACCTCAAGGCATAGAAAGTAGTGCGTGAGACCAAGGTACTTCATTTAGAATTCAATGGCTAGCTCCCTCTTACACTCGATCCTCAAAGGCTCATTACTTGCCAAGAATAGATCGTCAACATATAGAACCAAAATCAATGGCATACCTTGGACTACTTTGAAGTAGAGGTTGGGATCGACATTGCTTCTTGTGAATCCCATATTCATTAAGTAACTATCAGTGCGTGCATACCAAGCTCGGGGAGCTTGCTTCAAACCATATAGTGCCTTCTTTAACATGCAAACATGTTTTCTTCGATCTTCCACTTCAAATCCCCGTGGTTGTTCAACGTATACTTCTTCTTGTAACATTCCATGAAGGAAAGTGGTCTTTACATCCATCTGATGAAGAGTCCATCCTTGACTAGTGGTAAGGGAAACTACCGAACAGATGGTTGTATATCAAGCCACGAGAGAAAATATGTCATCATAATCTTCTCCCTCTTTCTGAGAGAATCCTCGATCTACGAACCTTGTTTTGTATTTCTCAATGTTTCCATTATTTCATTTTTTGATCTTGAATAGCCACTTTGAAGTCACAACAAACTTCCCATTCATCCTTGGTACAACATCCCATACATCGTTTTTCACAACCAATTCATATTCCTCGTCCATATCATCCTTCCAAACTTGTTTTTTTACTACTTATTTGAATGAGGATGGTTTGAATTGAGTCATAGTTCTCATAACTGCAACATATTCCTAATACTTGCATGGTTTCTTCCTTTCTCTAAATGAACTATGAATGGGAACGTTTTTTTTCAGTATTATGTAGAGTATCGTGGAGCCAAAGTGGTCTCTTCCTAGTAGGAGGATCACTTGGAGGAGGATCTAATGGATCCATAGGCTCCATGGGATCATCAATCATATCGAACTTGGGTACGAAAGTACCATCTAGAATATCCCAATCATCCTTCTCTTCCTTGGGAGGAAGAGGCAGCGAAAGATCTCTTGCTTTTCCAAGATCTTCATCTTCATCGAATGTCACGTCCCTACTAATTTTGACCTTCCTCT
Organism: Pinus taeda; assembly: GCA_000404065.3. Lineage (NCBI taxonomy): Eukaryota > Viridiplantae > Streptophyta > Pinopsida > Pinales > Pinaceae > Pinus > Pinus taeda. The sequence continues at coordinate 51,667 of APFE030812765.1, read as the reverse complement.
GACTAGGAATATATATTCTATATCCTTTATAATTTTCACATAACCTACAAACATATATTTTCTTCCTGTAGCTTCCAATTTGTTCCTTTTATCCTTTCGCACATGAAAATATACAGGGCATCCAAATACACAAAGATGGCCAATATTAGGCTTGGCACCTATGAATATTTCTTCGGGGCTCTTGTTTTATAACGCTTGATGAGGCACCCTATTTTGAGCATATACAACAGTAGATGTGGTTTCTTCCCAAAGGAACTTTGACACCTTTTGATCATGGAGCATGGCACGGGCAACTTCTACTATAGACCTGATCTTCCTTTCAGATAAACCGCTATGTTCAGGAGTATATGGCACAACTATTTCGTTCTTGATCCCTTCTTTCTTGAAAAATTTTATGAATTCGTTTGACATGTATTCCCCTCCATTGTCAGACTTGAAGAATTTGATTCTTTTTCATGATTGATTTTCGATCAAGGCTTTGAATTCCTTGAATATTTTGAAAGGCTTCATCCTTGTGCTTAAGGTAGTATATCCATGTATTTATTGAGAATTCGTCAATAAAGGTGATTTAGTAGAGATGAACACCAATAGAATGTATAGGAAATAGACTACATGTATCAGAATGAATGAGATGGAGGATGCCATTTTCTGGTTCTTACTAGAGGGAAATGGTACCCTTGTTTTCTTTCCACTTGCACAACCTTGACAAAATCCAACATGATTAGCTTGAACATCGAGGATACCTGAGACCAATTTATTCAACTTCAGAAGTACATCATAATGTAATTGATCCAGCTTGTGGTGCCATAACGCACTCAGATGATTTTTATTGTGAACCAATTCTAGAAGTTTCCTTCTAGTGACTGTATAAATTCCTTCAAATATTGATCCTAATGTGAATGCATCCTTCATAACTAAATCAATGAGCCATGTCAAAACCTTTCCTTTGATGAAGGCAACCCCCATCCCTTTATCTTCTAATGCGAATATAGAGACCAAATTCTTCATTAATCTTGGTAAATACAGAACATCATGCAACATAATTGATGATATGAAATGGAGTAGATTAGTAATGTTGTGCTAATTCCCCATTCAGAATAAAACCCAAGATGCTTAACATTTTCTTATCAAGTGCTTAAGGATTCAATATTTTTTTTGCTTAATTAACTAATTCCCATGAGAGTTTCTTATGTAAATCTTAGAAACAATTTAACATAAAACATATGTTGAACAACAACAAAATAACAACAAAGAGCATCAACATACAACACACAACAAGCACATGATAAAGGAGTTCAACCCTCCTGGGCTACGTCTCTTTAGTCTAGCTTTCAATGGCTTGGGCCTCTCTATTATGCTCAAATTACAACAAAAACATGTTTACAATGCTCAAATGCCTTCGAAACTTGTATCTATGAGTTCAGAATCCCAAAAAATGCTATAATTGACTATTTTTACATCTAATTTGGATAATAACTGAAGAAGTTAGAACTTCTCCCAGCTCTTCCACTATTCATTCCACCAAAATTCTCCAAATCTGACCAAAAACCACATTTCCTTTCCAAAATCCATTGGTGGAGTGAGAAATTCACTACATCGCGAGCCATAAGCTATTGACTTATCGCAAATCGCAATCGACGAGTGTTTGTGGGCATAAGGTATTGTTAACAAAACAAAACTTTGTGATTGCGATATCAACAAAGTCGATGGAAACTTAATCTGTTATATATAAAATCCCACATTTGGGGTCTTATCGCTCAATGCAATCGGTGAGTGTTTATGGGTGGAAGGTCTTCTTAACACAAAAAAATGTTGCGATTTCGATATCGGCGGACCCGATGGGAACTTAAACTATTACATAAAAAATATCGTGTTCAGGGTCTTATTTCTCATCGCAATCGACAAGTGTTTGCAGGCAAAAGCTCTTGTTAACACAAACAAAACATTGTGATTGTGATATCGGTGGACCTGACAGGAACTTAAACTATTACATATAAAATCCTGTGTTTGGGATCTTATCGCTCATCGCAATTAGCGAAGAACTAGTGGCAGTATTTAGCGGGACTTGTGTTTTCCTGCGATATGCGATTGTGATATCGCATCACAACCCAACCTACCGGGGACTGATTTTCTAATACAAGTCCATCTGTGATTTGTGAATGTGATTAGATCGCATCGCAACTTGTATGCGTTGGGGTTGATTATTTAACCCAAACCACTTATCGTTGCGATATGTGATATATGAGAGCCAATGGTGGGCTTCCACTTGGCGCTTCCTCATTTGCTGAAGACCTTACCACATCATCGCAATCCTGCCATGTAGACTAGTCAAACTTGAACTTTGACTTGCTCTAACTTTTGCATACAAACTCAGATTTGAGTGTCGTTCACACCGTTGGATTCAAAATGACAAGATCTTCAATCTGAAGCTTAATTTGACAAGATTCTGAAACTTTGACTTTTGAGCATAATTTTGAGCACCTAATCACTCCTCCCCATTGCAAGCCTTTTGGACCCCAAAATATTATATTCAGTTATTGAACAGATGAGGGTATTATTCCTTCACCTTCCCGTCTTCAATCCATTTTTCCTTTGATGGATTTTCACCTTTGAGACCCACTCGAAGATAATCAAAATTTCCCCTCTTTGATGACCTCGTTCTTTTGTTACGTATGGTGTCTCGCTGAATCTCATCAAGAAATTCTGGAGAAAAATCTTCAATTGATGGAATATATACACTTTCTCCTTGATCTTCAATCAAAGGTGGCTCATACAATCTCAAATTTTCCACACTAAGAACGGAATAAATTTTCATATATGAAGGAAAATCTAGCTTAAAAGCATTATTAGTAATCTTTTCTAGAATTTTAAATGGACCATAACAGATTGGTTTCATTTTTTTACCTTCACCTTGAAGCCTTTCCATGCTAATGTATAGCCAAAATTCATAACCTAATTGAAACTGATGATCCACGCGATGCTTATCATGCCTTTCGTTGACTCTTTTCTAGTTGTTCTTGAATTGTTTGGTGAATCAACTGAATTTTCTCAATGAATTTCTTTGGCCTGTCTATGTTGCTATGTACATCTACAACTACATATTTCTTAAAGATGAAATCCGAAGGCAATTTAGGAAAATAACCAAGACATGCCTTAAAAGGAGAAGTTAAAGTAGAAGAGTGTTTTTCTCGGTTGTAAGCATGTTGAATATAATGCAATGATTCATCCCATAACTTAGGATGTTTGCTGAAATATCCTCTTAGAAAATGAATAATTGTCTTGTTAAGCACTTCATTTTGACCATTTGTTTGTGGATGGAAGGCTATACTTTTCTTCAACTTGCTGTCCATAAAGTTCCATAAACTTGACCAAAAATTCCCAACAAATAGAGAATCGCGATCACTTACAATAGAAGTAGGCAATCCAAAATGAACCCATAGATTTTGAAAGAAAAGTTGAGCTGTTTTTTCAGCTGTAATTTTCTTTTTACAAGCAATTAATATGCACAACTTGCTGAACCTATCCACAACTATATACAGATAATCATGACCTTTTCTTGAAAAAGGAAGACCTCCTACAAAATCCATAGAATCATTCTCCCATGGACATGAAGGTACTGGAAGTGGTGTGTACAATCCTAGTTTCCTATTACTATGCACACAATGAACAAACTCTGACAAAATGTGACACACTTTCAAGCATACAAGGCTAGTAAAAGCACCTCTGAATATTTCCCATTGTTTTACTTACACTGAAATATTCCAGCAATAAGAGAAGTGTGCGCTTCCATTGTGACATTTATTCTCTCTCCCTATGGAACACAAAATTTTCCCAAATGATACAATAGATTATCATGAACATGGTAGTATAATTCCTCAACTTGGTTGCCTTGAATCAAGTTTAAATATACCTCTTGAAAGTCAACATCATGTGCATATTTCTCAACATAACTTTCAGGCAAAACAAAATGATTCTTGAGTAAAATGGTTGCATTAACAACTGGTCTAGAAAGCATATCAACGACTTTGTTATAAATACCTTTTATGTACCTGATTACCAAGTGGAATCCATGTAAGAATCCCATCCAACGAAAGTGCTTGATTGCTGCAATTTTGTTTGAGATTGCATTGCAAAGGTTAATGGTAGGTGTTAATAGTGGTCTCTTTTCCCATCAAGTAATGCTTCCATTTCTTCATACTTTGAAACAATGCACAAATCTCTTTATCATATGTAGGATAATTAATAACAACACCATTAAAAATTTCATAATGAAATGAAATGGGCTTACCATGCTTTAAAAGAACTGCACCCATGGCGTAGTCACTTGCATCTATTTATATTTAAAAGGGTTGTTTCAAGTCTAGCAATGCTAAAACTGGGGCTGAATTGATGTTTTGTTTTAAAGAATCGAATTATTTTTGTTGTTTGCCTCCCCACTGGAAGACAACCTTCACGCTGGTCAAAGCATGTAGTGGAGCTGGTATGGAAGAGAAATTAGCAATGAACTTCCTCCAATACTACACTGCTCCCAAAAAACTCCTTACTTCTGTGACTGGTTTGGATATTGGCCAATTCACAATGACCAAAACTTTAGAGGGGTCAATCTTCAACTCACCTCCTCCAACTATGTGGCCCAAATACACTAAGAAAGTTTTCCCGAATTCACATTTAGACATCTTCAGAAACAAATTTTCTTTTCTCATGACATCCAAAACTTTCTTCACATGCTTGACATGCTCTTCTGGTGATTTGTTTAATGTCAAAATATCATCTAAATAGACAATCACAAACTCATCAAGAAAGGATCTTAAAACACCATTCATAATTCTCATGAACGTTGCTAGAGCATTGCAAAGACCGAAAGGCATAACCAACCATTAAAAAAATCCTTGTTTGGTTTTAAAATCAATCTTCCAAATATCCTCCTCAAATATTCGAACTTGATGATATCCACTTCTCAAGTCTAATTTAGTTAAATATTTTGCATTCTTCAACTGATCTAGAAAATCATGTATTCTGGGCAGTGGGTATTAATTTTTTATTGTAATCTTATTCAAAGCTCGATAATCTACACACATGCACCAGGTTCCATCTTTCTTGGGTACCAAAACAATTGGTGAACAACATGGTGAAGTAGAGGGACAGATTACACCTTTATCTAACAATTCCTGAGCTTGTTTCTTAATTTCTAAACTTTCTAGAATTGACATTCGATACATATCGATATTCGGGAGTGGAAAGTCATGTTGTAGCTGAATTTTGTGTTGAATTCCCCTTTTTGGTGGCAAACCCTTTAGTTCTTGAAACATGTCTCCATATTAATTGACCACATAAACCAATTCAACTTTTAGCTTCACGTCACAACCCGCAAAGGATTCATGCCCCCTGTCATTCTTATGCTTGGATCATGAGCACGAGATTCTTCCTGGAATTGACTAGTCACTTCATTTTCCCTGTGCTTGCCAAAGACAGATTAACCTTTCTGCAATGGGCTCTGACAATATACTCCACTCCATCTTGGAGAAATGATATTTGTTCTCAAATCTATGGAAAACGACTTTCTTGTCATATAATACTAGCTTCCCAACACAATTCCATAAATATCCAGTGACACTACATCTAATTCGACTTCATCAATGAAATTGACAGTAATTGCAAACCTGAAAACACATTTCCTTGTGGCCTGAAGATTTTCATCCTTGGTTATCCAACCCAACAAATATGGTTTATGATGAGGAACAGTTTCCAGATTCAACTTCTTGACCAAGTTCGTAGAAATTAAATTTTCTTGAGATCCACTGTTAAACAACGTATCAATCTTGGTGTGTTTGGAAATAACTTTGATATGGAACAACTCAATTCTATTTTCCTCATTTGAAGCGTTAGTAGAGTTATTTGTTGCATTGGTGCTTTCCACGACTTCCTCTTTTCTTGCTTTTCGCACGACTTTTCCTTTAGTGACTGTGGTTGCAGCCTTTGCTTCATCACCTGAGTCGGAACCCAAGTCTTGTTGTATAGTAGTGTTTGTCTTCTGTTTATCTTTATTGTTAGATTTATTCAGTCGTAATTCTGGATGAAGCTTCCAACGATGCACTTCATCATGGTCCTCTTTGGAGCAATTCTTGCACATATGTTTCTCCCATTCTTTCTTAACAGAAGCATTTTCTTTTGCTTTCATTTTAATTTCTTCCCTTTTTCACCACTCTAGAATGGCTTCTTCTTACCTTCTTCTTGTACATTTTTCCCTCTTGCTTCGAGGTGTGTATCTTGAACACATACCTGATCAAGATTCATGGGATTAAACATAAGAGTGGTATGTTGAAGATAGTTATGCAAAAATCCTATATATTTCAGCAAAGTATCTTGTCACTGCAAGTCTACTCCTAGCATAAGAGCTCTTCTCCTAAACTCTTGAGTATACTCTTGCACATTTTGGCCTTTTAACTATTTGAAATTTTGCCAATTCATGATAGATTTTTGCATATGGGCTAAAGGGTAGAATTGTATTTTATAGCAGCAATGAAATCAGACCAAGTAATAGATATATTACCATGTTTTTTGATCTAGTCTTGAGTCCTTGATTCCCACCATACAAGTGTTTCACCCTCCATTCTCAATGAAGCCAACTAAATTTTGATATCATCCTCTTGAAGGTTATGAATTCTACAATACAGCTCCAAGTAACGAATCAAGTTACCCAACCTCTGCATTCACTTCACCATTGTACATAGGCAACTCGAATTTATCATCAAGCTTCAGAAAAGGTGATTAACTAGTTTCTTTTGCAGAATGATGATGAGTATGAGTACGGGTTGTCGTAGTGGAAGAGGGTGAAAATTCTTGTGAAGTAGAAGATGAAGAATATGGTGGAGAGGGTGGAGGTTTGTCTCCATTCCCATTGCCTACTTTTCCATTACCTCCTCCTAAAGATCCTTCTCCTTTGGGAGGTTTGGAACTTTCTCCTTGTAACATGCTATTCCTCTCTTCATAGAGGACCTTCACCATCTCTGTCATATCAAAGAAATCCGTTCTAAATATCTTCTCATCCTCTGTCATGTTTGTATATTCTCCTTTCATGAGACATGGTCTCTGAAAACTCAATTGCAAACCTCTGCAACTTGAGGATGTCCTGGTGTAGAATACTTTGGAAACCTTTCTCTTCTTCCCCTTGAGCCAACTAGGGCTTTCAACCAGCTTCACTTTTCCTCTTTTGAGGTTTAACCTTGTAAGCATGACATAAAGTTGCAAACAATTAAATCCTTCTTTCACAAAGAAAATCTAATAAGAAAAAATCAGTGCTCTGATACCAACTTGATTTGAAATGGAGCATATTAGTAATGCTGTGTTGATTCCCCATTCAGAATAAAAATGAAGATGTTTATCATTTTCTTATCAAGTGCTTAAGGATTCAATATTTTTTGCTTCTTAATTAACTGATTCCCATGATAGTTTCTCATGTAAGTGTTAGAAACAATTTAACATAAAACATATGTTGAACAACAACAAAATAACATAAAAACACATCAAAATAAAACACACAAAAAGCACATCATAAAGGAGTTCACTCCTCTTGGGATACATCTCCTTGGTCTAGCTTCCAATGGCTTGAGCCTCTCTATTATGCTCAAATTACAACACAAGTTTGTTTGCAATGCTTAGATGCCTTTGAAACTTGTCTCTATGAGTTTAGAATCCCCAAAAATGCTAGAATTGACTATTTTTGTATCCAATTTGGATAAGAAATGAAAAAGTAATGACTTCTCCCAGTTCTTCCACTATTCGTTCCACAAAATTCTCCAAATCTGACCAAAAACCACATTTCCACTCCAAAAGTCACTGATAGAGCAAGAAATTCACCACATCACAGGCCATAACCTATCGACCATATCCCAAATCGCAATCGACGAGTGTTTGCGAACGCAAGGTCTTGATAACACAACAAAAATTTGTGATTGTGATATTGGTGGACCCGATGGGAACTTAAACCATTACATATAAAATATCGTGTCTCGAGTCTTATATCTCATCACAGTCAACGAATAACCAACTGTAGTCTTTAGCAGGACTTTTGTTTTCCTGTGGGATGCGATTGCGATATCGCATCAGAACCCAACCTGGCAGAGGTTGATTTCTGTAATACAAGTCCATCTACGATTTGTGATTATATTGCATCGCAACCTCTCTGCGCTGGGGCTGTTTCTTTAATCCACTTATCATTGTGATATGAGATATGCTAGGGCCAATGGTGGTCTTCCACTTTGTGCCTCCTCATTCGGTGAAGACCTTGCCACATCATCCCAATCCTGCCATGTGACAAGTCAAACTTGAACTTTGACTTGCTCTAACTTCTGCATTACGAACTTGGATTTGAGTGTCATTCACACCATTGGATTCGGATTGACGAGCTCTTCAATATGAAGTTGTGTTTGACAAGAGACATTTTTCTTTTTGAGAATAATTCTGAGCACTTGATCAATTGATTCCCTAGAATTTAGCTAAAATTTAACAGACCCAAAGCCTTTCACGGGATGACTAGAGTTGTCTCCAAGAATGATATTTAGCTTAGTTTCCCTCTTTACCAAATTAGAGAGGAATTCCTTGTATCCAGAGAAATGATAAGTGGCCCCACTATAAACCAACCAACTACCCCACAAATCTGGACCTGGAGAAGAACAAGTAAGGGTAGAAATAAGAATGTATTCAGATTTATTTACAACATTACTTTCATAGCTAGGAGTCCTTGACTTCTTTTGAGGAGGAGGATCTTCTTCATGATTGCTTGAGGAATCTCTTCGTCTTCTTTCATATCTTCTATCATGGTTATTCCTTTGATTTTATTTTCTTCTTTTGTTATTGTTGTTGTCATGTAACATTTTTCTCTTGTCAGGTCAGTCTCGTGCATAATGACCCTTCTTGTGGAAATTCTAGCATTCAATATGAGATAACAATCTGCCTTCCTTCCTTTTGTATTTTGAGAAGGAGACTTCCTTGATGGACCTCCTTTTTCCTTTTATCATGAGTGATATATGCAGCGGGCTCTCACTCTTCATGCTTTTGAATCCTTCCTCTTGTTATCATTCTCGATTCTTCTTGAGTAAGCTTCCCAACAATTTCATCAAATGATGGAAGGACATTGTTGCTACTAATTGTAGTAATGAAGGTTTCCCAGATAGGAGGGAGACCTCTAAGAGTCATTATTACTAGTTCCCTGTCAGGCTCATTTTCTCCAACTCTCTGCAATTTGTTTATAAGGAGAGAGATCTTGTTAATGTAGGGTTGAAAAAGTTCTCCTTTGTTCATCTTGGTTTCCATGAGTTGATATATCAAGGTGATGATCTCATTCAAGTTGTTTATTTCATACATGTTGGTTATCTTGTCATACATGTTTTTAGACTTTCTTAAATTCCCAACATATTCAAGTAAGTGATCTTGTAAACCATCAGCTATAATTTTCTTTGCTTTGGACTCATGTTTCTTGAACATATTCTTGAAATAAGCAAAAGAATTTTCTGGAGGCTTGGGCATCCTTTCTTGAATGTATTCCAGCACGTCATTGTTTTCAGCTATGATCTATAATATAACTTTCCATGCAACAAAGTTTAATGCATCACCCAAATTTTCATGCTCCTTGAAGGTAGAGGACAACATAATGACCTTGAAAAGGTAATCTACTTTCTAAAAATGAGGGCTTCAATGCTTGTCTTCTTTTGGGCTTATCCTTCACCTCAGCTTTGAAAACCATGTTAATTTTTCAAATTGTTCTATGTTGGATCAATTACTTTAGCACGATTTACTTCTTCATTAACAATGCATCCAATTCTTAGCATATAACCAATCATAAATGTAAATGAAGAAATAACAATATATGCAGTGAAAAAGAAAAAAAACACAACCATAAGAGACAGTAGATTGGTCCAAGACCAGGGAAAAGCCCCATAAGGGGAAACCCTTTAAAATATTCTTCTTTAATAGATCGTCATAAAATGTTTTCAACGGAGAGTACAATGAGTCCAATACATATGTTTGTAGTAGAGATTTAAAAAATAGATCTAGAAATCTATAGATATTTATAAGAGAGAAACCAAGATACACAAGATCACTGAAGCCAAATGAAGCCAAATTTTAAACCCTAGATCTGAACCCTGGAGGCTCTCAACAAACTTGACTACGTGTGTCAGAAACTCCCTGAATGCTCTATTGGTTACTATGTGAGGGCATCTGTGTCTTCTTGGATGCTCTCAAGAAGGCTCTATGCATGCGTCTGAGTTCAAACTCACACAGATCTACTCCAAACTCTCAGACTCTCTCTTCCAATTACTGTACATGCATCTGAGACTGCCTGGACACTCTTAGGACTACTTTGTGTGAGTATCCTGGGAAAAACACCTTCAAATCTACTTCTAAAACCCTGGACACTCCCTTAAGCTCTTGTGCCAGTGTCGAGGGGTCTTTGGAGATTGTCTTGACCACTGTTTTCTAGCATCTAGTCCCTTTATGTGCCAACATCCAGGAATTAGAAGACCATATATCAGTGCAAGCTTCACTCCTGTGATTTCACACCCTTGCATGAAATCCTTTTGTCAGACCTGTGTGAACCAAGACAAAAGAGAATAATAGAAGATGGATTGATCACTGTGATGAAATGAGCTTGAGGTCACTTCTATTTATAGGTTTTCCTCATGGTTCACTTGGGGTTGAGGTTGACCTAACCAATTTCACATGTGCATAGGGGCGACTCATTCCATAATATATGTATGAATAAAATAATTCAAAGATCAAATTTTTCTTGACCAAACAACGTGATCTTTAAGTCAATTTTGGTCATCTCGAAAAGATGAATTTAATGCAAGGATCATCTCGGTCACCTGAGTTGTCCAATGTGGAATTCAACCTTAGTTGCAAATATTAACAGAAATTATTGTTGATATTGAGATGAATTGGTTGTATAATGTTCCTTCCATGACTACCTCCAGGCACAAACCCCCTGCATGCAGTCCAAGGTAGCGCACTGGGTTTTTTATTTTCTATGCAAATCGACTAATAGTTGGGAGGACACAAGGATGGTTTTTTGCATGGTTTTGGTCATGATGCTTTTTTGTATATGGTGTAGAAATTTCACCATAGATTAAACTTATTATACAATGTACTAAAGCAAAACACCTAATCTACTTCTACAATCAAACTTGCGGAAGCTTAATCGATTTTGAGCAAGATCAAACAGAACACATATAATAGAGAATAAGATTCAATCGCACATGAAACACATAAGAATAATCTCGGGAAAGACTCAGCTAAAAACCCTTCTATCTGTATTATCATACAAGTGAAAATATCTCAGGATTACATAAAGCTTTAGCTCTCAGTACAATCCCTCACTGCTGCTCATAGATAGAATAGACAACACATATGCCTTCTTTTAGTCCTCCAAGCCTCCTATTTCCTTGTGCAGTTTCTCCTTGGTCCTCCCGCTACAACCTGTGTGATTCTCACCTCACACACAACACTGACCTCTGAAATAACTATGCAATCCTGAAAGAGATCATTCCTTCTGCATGGATGAGTTTCCTTTATAAGAAAATTCTTCCAACTGATAGTACACTGTCCCTTCCTTTAATCTCAACTAGGTCTTTCTCTGAACTGACATGCATGAGTTATTTATGAGAGAATATTTAGTTATCTAGAGAACACTAGTTACATGCATGCATGCATTAACTGACTAAACTCACAATTAGTTCCTCCAACTGTTTGGAACTAATTTAATTGGACTTAACTCAGAACTGGGCTAACTAATTACAACTCAAATAAAACTCATCCTTATCTCCTTAATTAAGGGATAACTTTCTCAATCAAAGTGATAATTATTGCATGTCTTCACATAGACTTCATGTTTGATTTTCTCCAACTAATTAACTCAAGATGAATTAATTAATTATTTTTCAAATAGCTGCTGAGACCAAATTCGAAATTTAATTCTCAATTTTAATTCAGGGACTAATTAAAATTGGAATCTATCCCGAAATGCTATTTATAACAATGCTATTTTTTGCATTTCTATTTTTTGCTATTTCCAACAAAGTCGGAGTATATCCTAAAATGCTATTTTTAGCATTTCTTGTTGCCATTTTCAACAAGACAAGAAAGGGACATGTCCACGTATTTTCACTAGAAAAAGAGGTCATACAAGAAATTCAAGAGTTTATGGCGTAAGAAAACATTATATAGGAAGGAGTCCAATTGAATAAAGCAAAATCAAAGGGTCTAAATCAAAACATGAATACAAGGAATCAAAGAGAAACATCCTCACCAAACAATTCCCAACAAGAGAAGTATGGATAAGATCAAAACAAGATTAATAATATAGTCAACCCAATTAGAATGTCTTATGGTATTATGGAGACTTACACAACCTTCATATCTCTTTACCATTTTTAGAGGTGATAAACATTCCTAAACAAAGAGAGAAAAATATTGAAGCTCTCACAAATAAAGATACTTCCAATACAAGAGTAGAGGAAACTATCAACTCTCATTAGCAAAAGGATCCTCCTCCTCCTTTTAAGACTCAAGATAAAGTTCTTCCTTTTTACATATCATTGGAAACTATAGAATCTATATTTCAGAAATGTTTGGTAGAGAGTGGCGCAACCAATAGTATCATGCCACTTTATATGATGACAAAAATAAGTTTAGATTGCATTAAGTGTTATGAGATTAGATAAATTATTTGTACAATTGATTCAGTAAGGGTACAAACTTATGGTGAGATCAAATATTTATGTTCTTCTATAAGTTTGACACCAAATATCTCAATTGTTTTCACTACAATATTGGTGGACCTAACTATTGCATAAGACTTGTCTTAGGAAGTGAATGGAGTTTCCTCTAAGATGATACATGATGAATGATGAAAGTTTCATGATGATTCTAAATAAAAATGATTGCATGATAAGGATGCCAAGATAATTGAGGAATCCTATCTCTTTCAAGAAAAAGGATATTCACAGAACAATCAGTTATATTGAAAATGGCCATGGGAATTATGCCATATTGAATGATATAAATATTGCAGATAATAATAGTATAAATTTATCTCAAGGTAAAGGGAAAATATTCTCTGATGGTGCTACTTTAAACATGGGATCATGAGTTATTATAATATTTGAAAGCCTTGATGGAGAGTGGTTTCCATATGCTTTTCATTTGTAGTATACATGGAAAAATAATGAAGTTGAATATGAGGCATTAGTTTAAGTTTTTATTCTTGCTCAACAAAAATGGATCAAAAACATTATTCTTTTTGGATATTTGGAAATAATGTTTAGTCAGATTAGTAAGAATTACAATATTATGGAGAATAAATTAAAATACTATGTAGAGAGAATTTGGGAATTACTGCAAAGTTTTGGTTCTTTTGAAATATCTTTTGTTCCAAGGGAGAAAATAAAAAAATATAATTCCTTAGTGGTAACAACTTCTCTATCTAATTTTGAATCAACTGATAATTCATATAAGGTTGAGGTATTTTTTCATCCATCTGTCCCAAATAATCATGAAAATTGTTAAATTTTTTATAATGAACAACATATCTTCAAGTTCCTTGTTCAAGAAGATGAGAAGAACAAAGACCTATCAGAAATAGAAAAAGTACCAGTATGTATTGATGTTCATATTTAGATTTTCTAGTTATTAGAAGAATTATCGAGCAAGAAAATTCACGAAGTCAAAAAGATAAATATTGGAATTCCTGAAGTACCAAAATGGTTGAATATCAGGACAACTTGTACTTAGCATGAATTTTATCAATATATCACCTTGTTTATGAAATTTCAAAAAAAAATTGGATGGACATGTAAGGGTTTGAAGGAGTATGATAAAAATATCATCCAACAGGCCATTCCTTTGAAATAAGGGTGAAGTTAGTAAGACAAAAGCCATGGATAATTGATCCTAAAATTAAAGCCTTTTCTTAAATTGGAAATTAAGAAGATGAAAAAGATTGGAATCATGCTTCTAATAAGGAATTTTGAATGGATTACAAATTCAATTATTGTTAGAAAGAAAAATTAAGAAATAAGATTATGTGTGTTAAGAAATTTACCCAAGAACATAAATTAATTACCGAGAGGAATAAATATAAAATTAACCAGCAATAACCATAAACACATAAATACACATGTTTATCCAGGAAAACCCCAAATCCGGGGAAAAACCCAATCATAATAAAATTTCATTATCCTTGGCCAAAACCCTGGCCAATCCGGCCAAGTGAGCCTTCACCGCTCACCTCCAGGCCATGCATTACAATGAAGTCCTTCCAGCCTTTTATAGGCTCCATTACATATAATACCACGGGCAGAATACCATGGGTGCAAAATACCATGTGCCCCAAAACCATCACTATTTAACCTCGTCAAATTTGACTCTATCCTGAGTCAAGTTTACCTAACAATGTGTTGATTTCCATAATCTTAACAATGCTCCGTTAAAGATAATTAGCCCCTCCCAAATATCGGAAGGCTATTATAGCAAGTAATTGGAGTAGTAATAATGTCAATGATAGATGGATTTTCTAGATATGGTGGAAGAAGATGATAGACATAAGACTACAGTTAATACACGATTAGGAACATATGTTATTCTCAAATTCCATTTGGACTGAAAAATGATGGAGCAACATTTAATAGTGCCATGGATTACACATTCAAAGAGAGGAAAGCTGAAATCATGGTTGATTATCAATATAACCTGAATGTATATTCCAGGATCAAAGCATCTCATTTCACTAACTTACAATACACTTTTTGAAAGATTCATAAAATATGGAGTGTCCTTTAATCCTAACAGATAACTTTTTGAAATATTATAGGGAAGGTTACTTGGCCATATAGTGAGCCAAAAGGGAATATGTATAGACCCAGAGAGAGGCAAGCAACATGTGAAATAAATCCTCCTACTATAAGAAAATAAGTCCAAATTTTTTGGAAAAATCAATTGTAGCATTCCCTCCCATCCCCCTTTGGAATCCCAAAGGCCAATGAGAGGTATTACTTATATTTAACCCAACCTACATAGTATTTTCATGGAAATGGGGTGACAAAGTTCCTCCTTTTCCAACTACTTTAAAAATAAACAGCAACACCACCATCATGTTGGGCTAGTCAAGACCTTTCCAACAATATAAAATTTACCCCAATCCAACTTATGGATCAAAAGTTATCTCCATTTTAATTTTAGCCCATTAAACCCTACCACCTCATCAGAGTCTGCAACATGGAATCCACGTGGTACCTCATGTGGTCCCCACATGATCAATCCACCACTCCTAGATGGTTCCAAATGGATTAGAAGAATCACATGTAAGTTTTAGTGTAGTTGGGGTCGGTCCCCATCTCCACAACCAATGAATAGCCTTACCGAGTCTTGACTACCAACCCCCTATCTAGTAAACTCGTGGCCTAACCTGGGCCCTAATCATCTTTCACCCAAACTTCTCTTGAACACTACCTCTAGGATGACTCACCTAATCATCAAACTAGCTGACTTGGTGAAGTTCTCACACTGAGGATATTTTTCTAAATATTACAGTTTATACTGAGATTTGCAAATTTTTACTTGAATGCACATACAAGCATTCTTTCCTTGGTTTTATGAAATCAATGGCATAATTAAGCCCGTTTAGGCTATTTCCAATCTACCATAGCAGCAAAGGATTCAAATAATGTGCCTTCTATATCAACTTTACTTGCTAAAGTGCACGACAAATACTCATTCCCCAAACTTCACATAACTATCAAGAAAGCCTTGGGCCATTGCATTTAACCATTAAAATGCATGGTTTTCTTACATATGAATGTAAAATTTGAAGTGTAAACTACAAGGTTACAAGGATGCTTCGCCAAATCCTAGTTTACTTATACACATTTAAAAAACTAAGCTCATTTCTTATAGCTCAACACGTACATAGCATAGGAATATAAACAACAACATTACATGCCCAAAATCCATGTTTATCCATTGCAACTCAACATAGAGTATGGAATATAAATAGAAATAATACTTTCCACAAGACCATATACATTGATCTGTTGAAGTAACATATATGATCAGAAAACATAAGAAAACACTGATCTTGTAAGGATGCCTGGAGACCTAGATTAGGACTTCAACTGTCCACCCAACCTTAGGCATTCTATATCCAATTTTTCTTGCAATTGTCACCCCCAAGCGAGATCCACAGTCAAAGGGAATTTTCAATGAGATTAAGTTGGAATTCATAATAATCTCTAAGAGAATGGGAATCATTTATCAGGTGGCTTATCGGTTGTCATACTTCAAGGCAAGCACCACAGGTCTTCTGTAGCTAATTATTTTTGGATGGTTTATCAACCTACTTAATAAGCTATGAGTGATTTATTATTCTTTCACCAAGCACCCTTTGAATGCTACTCTTCCTAGTGGTTTCTAAACCCTGGTGAAAAGCATTAAGGGGTTGATCAAATCTCCCAACAAGCCCTTACTGGTTTATTATCCACATAGAAAGAACCTTCACCCATGGTTCTCCTTTGAGACTTTAAATTACTTCTCCAATTTCGGACACTTCATAGTTCATTGTTTCACAGTTTCATACAAGGAAATTCCATTCCCTCAACCTTAACAAACTTTGTTCCAGCACTCATCATGCACTACTCTTGCACTTAGCATGTGCTTAAACATTTTATTCCTCCATTTTTCTCTTCACATTATGTTCTCTCCATTTGATCACGCAACCCATTCCCATTCGCTTCCTGCTCTTTTTTTCTTATGTCTCCTTTCATCATGGGGCCGTTTTCTTTCCCAAATGCTCTCTTTTAAGTAGGAATGGGAAACATGGGGTACATGGGAGCTTCTCTTGGAATATTATTACCAACTATTGGGTGAGGTGTGTGGATAGTTATGCCATCCCCTCACCACTCATCCGCCCCTTCAGATTGTGGATATGTGTCCCCTTTTCTCAATTTCCAGCCAAATAAACTTTTTTTATATTTTTAATATAACATTACAAAAATTGAGGAGTATTCCAAGGGTGTTACAAACCCCACCTGCTCAAAAGGGGAACACTCTCCCTGGTGTTCTATATAACAAAATATAAAACAAAAAAAACTAAGCTTTAGATATACAACTATGACATATAGTTATTAAACAAACAAAAGATGGATACAACACCTTTATTTTCTTAGCCATCTCCCATGTGGCTTCATTAGGTGCAAATTGCTTCTATAACACCCCGACTTTCTCTATTACCTAATTCAGGAGCATGATTTTCCTTTAATATGGGATGTACAATGGTTCTAGTTGAAAATCTCCCTCAGGCTCCACCTATATTGTAGACCAATTGACAACATGATTAACATCACGAACATACTCCTTAAGCAAGGAAACATGAAAAACATTGTGTGATTTCATTGTAGACGGTAGAGCTAATTTGTATGCCACTGGTCCCACTCTTTAAAAAATTGGAAGAGGTTCCCAATATATCGGTGTTATCTTGTCATGGCAGCCTACTTTCAATGAACTCTTCTTTGGTCTTGCGCAAAGATACACATTCTCTCCCACTTGGAATTATTTATGCATTCTTTGTTGGTTTGCATAACTCTTATGTCTATCATGGGCTATCTTTAGCCTTTTCTTTATCATGACCATCTCTTGTTCCATTTATTTTAACATGTCTGGTCCAAGGAGTATTTTTTTCACTATATCATCCCAACTGATAGAATTATTACATTTTTTTCCATATAGTGTTTTAAATGGATTCATTCCTAATGAGTCTTGGCAGTCATTTTTATGTGAAAACACTACAGATGGAAGGTAATGTTTCCACTTCCTTATCTCTTACATGACATGCAATCCCATCATGTCTTCCAAGATTATGTTCACTCTTTTTTGTTTGAATATATGTATGAGGATGGTAAGTAGTGCTAAAATCTAGCAGGGTTCCAAAACTAACAAAAACCAATTTCCAAAAGTTTGAAGTGAACTTGGCATCTCTATCTGATATTATCTTTTTAGGTACTCCATGCAACCTAAATATTTCCTTCATAAATATTTAAGCTATAACAATTTCTTTATGGGTATATTTAATAGCTATAAAGTGAGTTTTCTTGCTTAACTTATCGACTACCACCATCATAGCATCATGTTTCTTAGTTGTCCTAGGAAATCCGATGATAAAGTCCATATATATGAATTTCCATTTCCACTCCAAAATTGGAATTGCTTGCAACAAGCCCATTGGATGCTTGCATTTTACCTTTACTTGCGGGAATTCCAAACCCATAACGAGATATTCTACAATATCATTTTTCATTCCAAGCCAATAATATGTTTTCTTCATGGATGTCATCATCTTTTGGTAACTAGGATGACTTGAATAATGTCTCTTATGAACCTCATCCATAACAATATTTCTTATCTCGGTAGTATTAGTTACATATTTTTTATTTCTGAACAATAACATTCCATCATTGTTGAGCTGGTAACTTCTACTGACATATCTATCTAGTTTCTTTTTACAGCATTTTTTCACATAATAATAATGTTAATCATTAATCATCCTCTCTTTAATTATTTCCTTGATGTGAAATGAGCATGTACTTGTTGGAAACTATCTCACTACTGAGAGGGGGTTGAATCAGTGGTGATGGCCTTTATGTCAATTTAAATCTTTTTACTGCAATATCAAATAACCAAACAAATTCACAACATTAGCTTAATTGAATATGTAATAAGAAATAAAATCAAAGCATAATAACTATGGAAACAATCAACACAAATAAGCACACATGAATACACAAGTATTTCTGGGGGAAACCCTTTCAGGAGAAAACCACCCTACTACTGTTGCGCTGCTTAATTCTTCTATTAATTTGCTGAGAAAGATTTTACATGGATCTACGGACTACCATCCACTGAAGGCCACCACGATTGACGATCCTCACCCAAATCCCATTGGACTATCCAACTCCTATTGAATGGATAAATCTATTCCTTCTATTGAATCCACCAAATCACTATCTACTTTGAAGCCTCCATGCATTCACTTCCTCCATGCGAACCACATTTCATATATGTTCACATTGGGTTCTTAATATGCTCAACATGAGAAACCCAATAACACCATCATTTTGCACATAAAATTTGAATCAAAATCTAACCTAGAGGAGGGAAATTATTCTCTTCTACTCACACCAATTTCTACTCTCTAACACACCACAAATTGCCAATTCTCTACCACATGCAACATACAAAATCTAAATTCACTTCTAAATTCCATCTCTAAATTCTACATACATAACTCTGATATATCTCTGCAATACTGTGTGAGTAGCTATTGCAACCTCTACTCACTCACAATTCCCTCACAATGGCATGTTCACACACTGTCAAGACAACCAACAAAATAGACTCACCACCTTCTCCTATTTATCATTTTCTAAGATGATTAAAATGGTAAATGCTACAGGTGATGGAGCACTATACAACTCTATTCATGTGCTTGATTTGATCTAGATTTAGATCCTTAACTTGATCAATCCACCAACTTCATTTAATGAGAGATATTGTTCACTTTAACCATCTTCTAAAAATTAGTTAAAATTTTCTGACCTTTACATGCAAAAGCTCGAACAAAACCATCGGAAAAATAACTAAAACACTTGAGATGTGTGTGTAATCCAAAGAAAAACACTTCTAGGATGTATACACAAGTTTCCTTCACAGGACCTATGTATGTACTCAAGTTTCCTTCATGAAAGTAGCGTAAACCCTCTAAAATCTAAGTTTCCAACTTGTTTTGGCCACCATTTAGAACACATTTTCAAGAGGGTGTAAGGGACACCATGGAAAACCTCCAACACCTATACAACCTACTCAATCATCCTCCAATACTTGTATATCCTCTCTAAAGCATATGTATCATATCATCAACATGAAGACCTAATCTGGGACATGGATATATAATTAGCAAAGCTCCTAAACTCTAATTCTTGTAGCAATGACCAACCATAGGGGCTTCGTTGGGGAAGAAATACCATACCACATGGCTTCATATTGGGGGATATATATTGAGGAAAAATTGACATAATATATTGAGCATATAATAGGGGGTAAATGGCTTCTACATTGGCAGGTATAAAAAATGGAGCTCAAATTTAATGAAAAAATATAAAGGGGTATAAAAAGTGTTAATCAAAAAAGGATACCTACAATATCTAGTGAAAATAGTGGTTTTTTAAACTAGGAAGGTGTATTGGGTTCATATTGGTAGGGGGTTGATAATGTGATTTTTAGAGTTTTTTTCCAATATGTAATCAAATAAAGGGTATTATTTATTATGCTGCGAACGCATGAGATATGTCAAAGGTTGATTGAGTGAAGCCCCCATGCAACCAAAACCTTCTTGATTAGTCAACTCGATCAAGAAGATAATCACCTCCCTAATACAAATCCTCCTCTACACAACTGATCATCATGGAAAGTACTCCAAACTAGTGTAACACAACACCATTCAATGCCATGCAACAATCGTGATCATAACAACATGATCATGAGGAACATGACATCCTCTACTCACACTCTATATGCAACATCTACCAATCACATCTACATGTCCATGCTAGTAGACATTCCAAAATCAATGCAACACATCAACCATGTACAAGCCACCTGTAACCAAACACATAATTGCTAACCAACACTCCTACAACCCATGCTACTAGGTTGACATCAATGCCAACCAGAAACACATCTACAAAACCACAAAAATCATCATTCCCAAGAATATCCCCCTTTGGCATTGATGGAAATCCCAACTGAAACAACCATCTGAAACTATCCTCTGAAAACTTATCTCCATCTTCACATTCTACCCTTTAACATCAATGGAAAAGGGATAAACATGTCAAGGACAAATATTATATGCTCCTCTACATGCAATGGAATCCATCAAAAGAACAAATCCACTCACAAACCATATAAAAGTGATGAACAATAGAATCCAGGATTGAAAGATGAGAATAATAACAACACTCAAACTCCCCATGGACACAAGATATGCTTGATCCACAACCCACTATAGAAAAAATATACATCTCCTATCATCGACAACAATAAACTCCCTCTCCCAAAGAAACATGACAATAAGAAGCAACAACAATAACTGAAACACATGCTCTCTCTCTTAAAGAAGCAACAACATAATCCATGTCATAATAGTAGCAACAGATCAAATCAACAACACATTAGTAGTAACAACATAATGTGACCAACTAGTAGCAACAAATTTGATCAACTTTATAGCAACAACATATATCCAACCAACTCTTAAGAAACAATAACAAATAAATTCTCTTCGCAATGTACTATCCAGCAATAGAAAACTCATACATCAACAACAATGACTATCTGGAAGTAGCATACCTCGCTCTTATCTCAAGAAGAAACTATAATATCATTTGAGAAAAACATGGTGGCAACAAATACATGATGAAGAGGTCACAATAGCATGACCAACCATACTCCACTAAATGCAAACAACTCCATGGTTGAATGTAAACTAGTATATATATTGATGCCAATGCCTCCTTTCCATATTCAAGGGGCTACTCCACATGGACCAATAACTCTGACCAAATGATATGAAATTGAGTGCAGGGCTTCAAAGGCATATTACACGGCTACCAAAATGATAATACATGATTGTAAAATTTCATCAATAAGTCTATATATATGGTTGAAAAATGACTCACATGACTCTCTCTCAATGCATGCATGACTCTATAGATCTCTCCATGTATAATAGACAAACAATATAGGACAATGACAATACATGACTCTTACAAACACACATTGATCTAGGTGGCTCCAAAAAGACATGCAGGACAAAGAGGGTTATGAACACTCAAAAATCAAAGTGATCAAAATGATGTTAAACTAGGACCAGAGCATAGATCTCATCTTCCTGATCATGGAGGTGTGAACGGTTCGTCAATCCAAGTCTGGATAATGAAGTTATCACGAAAAGAGTTGCCTTGGTTCCTTTGAAAAAAGGAGGTTATTCTCATAAAAATGGGTTTTAAGCCTTTATAAGTCAAATCGTAATAGGAGGCAGGGTGATGGCTGATATCAGCATTATACAGGTAGCGATCGACGATATCAACGCTTGTGAATCAGCAATGGAGTTTCGGATCGGCGGATCCGGTCGGCAGAACCCAAAGGCCAAGGACTAGGACCCCTGGATATCAGCGAATGTAATTAGAGATTTCCAATGTCGATGATCAGAATGATTGGCATTGGCGGATGCTGAAGGAAGGACCCCGGGCTGCAGTGATCAGCTGCAATCTCGACTGGCGATATAGCGCGGACCCGATCGATTTATAGGTCCGATTTTATAAAATTTGAAATCCAACTTTTTAATTTTTCAATGTTTTCAAGTGTTTTTCGGGTTTTTGTATTATCACTTTAAAATGATAAAAAGGCTATTTTTTTAGAGGTTGTTGCGCCTGCCAATTGTTCTATACAAAAAAATTCTATTCTTAAGCAACAGACCTTCGATTTTGAAGCAGCTTTGTACCAAACATGTTATAAAACACGATGGGTGACAGAGAGCCGAGGCTAGAGGAGGGAGAGAGCCTGCCTGCCAGAGAGTGCCCGAGAGCCTGAAAGCTTGTGCTAGAGTGCCAAGAGCATGGATGCAGAGACCCGAGAGTGGTGAAAGGCTACGTAATAGAAGGCGAGAGTTGCATAATAAAGAGCCCTAAAGGTTTTGTGGAGAGGCTGTGTGGAGAGGGGCCTGAGAGCTTGAGTACGTAGAGAAGCATGAAGCCAAAGCAGTGCTTCAAATCCACCGAGCCACAGAGCTTCAGAGAATCATGAAGCCAGAGAAGTGCTTCAAATCCACCGAGCTGTATAGCTACAAAGAAGCTTGAAAGTCAGAGAGCGCTTGAAGTGTTGACAGATCACAGAGCTATGGTGACATAAGCCAGAGCACTACATAGCCAGATAGCCAGCGAGCTACAGAGCCAAGAGTCCAGAGCAGTTATTCTCATTGAGATTGATTCTTCTTCTTTGATCGATTCTTCTCCTTATGGTCGATTCTTCTTGATCGATGCAGTGAGAATCAACATGTAAGCAAGCTTCAACTTATTGACAGTGGTTTCAGATGTCCTGCTTCTTCATATGGCCATTCGTAGTGAGGTCGTGACAAATTGGTAGCGGACTGTGGCTGCGCATTGATAATGTGAACAACATATTCACCGTGGATTGTCTTATGAACATCCACTTGTTCATCCACTTGTTCAGATGGCCCATGGTGTGAGGTATATGATTATTGTTCATGTACTTCTTCTTTTACATTATGCTGCATGGATCCTTGATTGATTGATGCAGGATCTTGTTTATGACATGTTGTCATGATTCCTTACTTGATTTGATATGGAATATTCTATGTGATGTACTTGCTGTCATAACTTATCATGTTATGTTTTGAGATCCCTTGTTGTATGTTGTTGGGATACTCTTGTTGTCATCATGCATGTGTTTTTCTTTGACATCCCTTTTGTGCCATGTTGGCAGGATGTGCACCATGCTTTTTTTTTTGTGTCATACTGATAGGAGTTTTGATTGAGAGTTCTAGTTGTGGAATATCTCTTAGAGCCACTCTTGCATGAGGGCATTTTTCCTTGTATGATTGAGACATCATCTCTTGTGTACATTGTCTTTATTGACAACACCTAATGCAATGGTCTACACCATCTTGACATCGAGGCCTGGAGACGTAGTCCCTCCTGGACGAACTCTATTATCAACGCTTATGGTTTCATGTGTTGATGATTGATATGTTCCTCTTCTTTTCTGCATACAGATGTATTCATTAATGTTCTTTTGAAAAGAAATTTTAACAAATCATGAAAGTAAAAGGTCTTGGAAAGGTCCTTCTTCACAACCAAACCTGGATCAAGTGGTATCAGAGCGGTCTTTACGTGTATGTGAATTGTAGTGTGAACAATGGAATGTGCAATGATAGAGAATGAAAGAGCGATGTGCAAGACCATGCTCGACATATCCAAGAAAGTGGAAATTGTGTATGAAACTCTACAGAAAGAAACAAAGGAAAAGGAGTGGTTATAACTTCAATTGAAGCTATAGAAGAGGCCATGGAGTAACTAAAGAAAAACAAATATAATCTTCAAACAGAGAATGATGAATTGAAGATGCGTCTACATGAAGAGAAGGAGGAGAAGCAAAGTTTGCTACTATAGCTGCAAGCAAAGGATGAGGCCTTGTAAAAGCTGCAGCATAACCTATGTGAGGTAAAAAGTAGTTCTCCTTCTTCATGTATGTTTCCTGATGATGATTTTGTTGTTTTTGTGTTGTACTGACAGGAGTTTTGATTGAGAGTTCTAGTTGTGGAATATCTCTTAGAGCCACTCTGTGTGAGGGCATTTTTCCTTGTATGATCGAGACATCATCTCTTGTGTACATCATCTTTATTGACAACACCTAATGCAGTAGCCTACACCATCTTGACACCAGGGCCCAGAGACATAGTCCCTCCTGGACGAACTCTGTTATCAATGCTTATGTTTCCATATGTTGATGATTGATATGTTCCTCTTCTTTTCCGCATACAGATGTATTCATTAATGTTCTTTTGAAAAGCAATTTTAACACATCACGAAAGTAAAAGGTCTTGGAAATGTCCTTCTTCACACCCAGACCTAGATCACACACAAGTGTGCTCTCATCTATGCATACCCAAATATAATGATATAACATGAGTACATGGTATCCGTGAGTAGAAATATATGCTCCGTACAAGAACATCCATGAAAATCCAATACATGGCATATGCATCAAATACTAACCCTCCATGAGAAATGGTATAACCTCCATATGTAGTAGCAACAAATTGGAGAACCATAGATAGAACAAGGTATATCATGACTAATATCAACATCTCAGACTCACCAACATCATGTGTGTAACAATAACAATAAAATTTGCAGCAACAACATAATAATCACCACCATGCTCGACATACACATAACCATCTAAAAGAAACAACATGACATAGA